>OLKM01000819.1:47666-52666 GCA_900291075.1 Melanogrammus aeglefinus
GTGTGAGAAGGCTCTGCATCATAAATCCAGACACCTTCTCATGTTTCTCTGAGAGCCCGCCAAGGGAGGCACAATATTAGCTTTGTTCCTTATTTCCCAGAAATAAATTATAAATGACGCTGATAATAAGCCTCGGCAAACACAACACCACTGTTTGCGGAAGCATTACTGGCTACTTGTGTCCCTCCACGTAACCGCGGTCCACAAACAGACAGCACAGGACAAAGCTGTTTGTATGAGATGATACAGATGCCCGTGACAGGTGTCTGTATGAAAGAATACCACCATATGACTGTTATCGTGTGCAAAAAGTGTAAAGTGACAACATAAGGCAATGCACTGTTAGGGTAAACATCAGTAATAGACATCGAATAAATTTAGATATATATTCTATATATTTCATAGGTAATAGGTTATCTTTATTACAAAATCCTCACCCTTGTATATGTTTTTACAGTCCTTCCTCTAGTATGGGTTTATTTGTCTTTGTAGAATTAATTAATTTCCCTTAGCTTGTCTATTTTAAGGTTGACACAACCACTAATACTCATGTAAAGGTATTTTTTTTTAATCACAGTGTCCTAAATGCCTTGTCTTCATAGAGAAGACAGGAACATGGACACAATATCAAATAAGAGGATACTGTGTTACTCCCAGAGGGGAGATTCAGGGATTAAAGGGTTTAAGGATTTGAGTAAATGTTGTGTCTCGTGACTAAATGTTGTGTGTTACCGCAGCGAGTGGAGCTAGCGCCAGGAGGCTAAACGGAGGGGCTTTGTCAGCCGCCTGTACTCGTCAGTCTGGCCTAATGTAAGCACCGCTGCCGCTGTCACCACACACACCTGCCGCATCCGCCGAGATATAGATCCATGCTAATTGAGCACAGGTGTTCCTCGCTCTCCTGATGGGTCATTCCCGCCTCTCAAAAACACATTTGCACGCTCCATGTGAGAACATTCACTCAACCTACAACAAGAGAATGCAAAACAGCAGCAACCATGTTGGTATGTTTTTTTGTTTTTTTTATTTGAATGTATGTTTCGATTGTATACATTTGTACATTTTTTATGTTGTTATGTTTTGCGTCTGTCTATGAACAGCTGTTTTTGGCTAATCATTTGTATTATAGTAAAAGATTAATTAATCATTTGGGGACCCAATTAATAGTTTGCTGTGGATAATAAGCTAAGTCATTTAAAGGGAATATCGATATGAACTGTTATGAACTTTAGAAAAGGCTAACTCAACTTAGATTGTGACAATCAATGTTTACTGAACAACAAATGTTTTCTTATTGGAGATTTCTAAATAAAACAAAGCCAACAAAAGTGGGAGATTTCTATAAAGCCCATTACCACGGACTTCTGTGGTCAGTGTGATGTGTCTCCAAAAATACACCCCTTTCAGAAGCCCTATTTGACAACTTGCACTCGTTAGTTTGCTGTTTGAATAAAATACTTCAGTTACTACTAAATAATTGACTTACTGAAAAATCCATTTCCATTTCTGAAAAAAAACTTCCTACTGTCCAAGTTGAGAACAACAGTATGGAGGAGCAAGGTACGTTGAAGCATGTATTTACATATTAACATATGTTACAGAAATAATTTACCCAGAGGGTTATGTTTTTTGTGCATATGTTTATTATTTAACATCCCAGGATATGAGCAGAGATTTTTTTTAAATTGAAGACAAAAGTGTCAGCCTCATACGAACGATTTTCAACACTCTGCAACTCTCCCCTGTAATTACAGCTATTGATGAGAGGCAGAAAACACTTACGCATAATTACTGTTCTCGGTGCCAGGTAACAGATGTTGGTCTGACACTGCCAGCGTTTCAGAATAGATACTGCTGAAATGTTCAAGATAGAGTGTGTACATGTGTTAGGTCTCTCTCTCTCTCTCTCTCTCTCTCTCTCTCTCTCTCTCTCTCTCTCTCTCTCTCTCTCTCTCTCTCTCTCTCTCTCTCTCTCTCTTCTCTCTCTCTCTCTCTCTCTCTCTCTCTCTCTCTCTCTCTCTCTCTCTCTCTCTCTCTCTGATAAATGGACAGTTGATATAAGACCTGAGCATTCAGTGATACGATGTACAAAAAATTGGATTGTGAACAGAACGTCACATATTAATACCATCTATGGGGAAATGGGATTATAATGGCCCAAATATTTCCAGGCAACTAGGGTAATACAAAGAGGCTTGGCTGGTTTGTTAACCTCCCAGATGTCCAGAGTATCAGCCAGGCCCAGGTTTGAGCACATGGTTGAATGGCGATCGTAGGGTGTGCTGGTTGACGTCAATATAACTCGGTGAGGTAAGACTTATGTGAATTTGTGAATTGTACATGAAAACTATTTATGATTTCTGTTCATTTATTTTAATGATTTGCACAATTAGTAAATGTGTATTAACACAGTTGCCTATGTATAAGTCATTCCATGTCTTCTGTTCTATTTTTCCCAAGCATAGTTGTTTCTTACATTCATCATTTTTTGGTGAATATTGTCTTGCCATGCATTGAGGTATTCCATGACATACTCACATCCATGGCCTGTAGTGTCCAGCTTTGATGGGGAGAATATTGTATGTGTTTAACATAAATCTTCCCAAGCACCCCCATTTCCTTCATCATGACACGATGCCCTTCAACACCCCCATTAGCTCAAACAAGAAGCAACACACACTCACACACACTAACACATTCATGCACGCACACACACACACACACACACACACACACACACACACACACACACACACACACACACACACACACACACACACACACACACACACACTAACACATTCATGCATTCACACACACACACACACACACACACACACACACACACACACACACACACACACACACACACACACACACACACACACACACACACACACACACACACACACACACACACACACACAAACACATTCATGCATGCACACACACACACACAAACACACACAAACACACACACACACACACACACACACACACACACACACACACACACACACACACACACACACACACACACAAATACCCACTAACTCAAACACTCATACATGCAAACATACTCACGAAATGCACACACATATTTACATGCAGACACACCGGCACACACGTGCACACACACTCACACAAAAGCCTGCACTCACAAACATGGACACACACACACACACACACACACACACACACACACACACACACACACACACACACACACACACACACACACACACACACACACACACACACACACACACACAGGTGAACAGTGGCAGATCACACCATCTAACACCCCATCAAGTTGCTGACGCTAGAGGGTAGAGTGTACGTGGGTAAAACTCCCAGCCAACCAGCTGTGAGGAGGGATAAGATGTGGCCGGCCAAGGGCAATGGGAATGCAGGAAGAGCCACGAGGAACCGCATCCTGGGCCACAACCCCCGTGGTCAGGCCAAGGTCAAACAGGTCTCCAACGATCATCGGCTTTTGGGTCCTGGAGGGACAACCAGCTTTTGGAAGTCCTGCTTCTACATTGGTTAGCTCTATGAAAACTCTATGAAAAGTAAAAAATACTGTGCTGCTATATAATGTTAGACTTTAGATGTACTGAGATAATCCCTCCTTTTGATTGATCCAGAGTCAGGGAAGGACGAAATGTTAAAGTTGACCAATCGATTGTATGAGTAAATACCTTTCAGCATGCATTGAGCATGCATACTGTCCATGGCAGGAAGACCTTAATGAACCTAGTCAGAAGCAAATCCGGGATTTATGTGATCTGGGGCAGCTGTCCAATGGCGCAGGCTGCTTCGGATAAAAGTGCTAAATGATTGATTAGTAAACTCTGGTTTGGTCCAGCGAGATGGAGATGGACGCAGTGTGTATCCAACCCCTCAAATCACGTTCATTTGCATACCAATACCGCATGGGTAAGCAACCACTTACATAACCGACTTGGTTTTCAGGACTAGACCTTAATATTAAAAAAAATGGTAGAAACAAGCCATTTCTGTGGGAATGAAGATGAAAGCAGAAATAACGTAACCAGTGTTTGAAAAGCCAGCCAACTAAAAAAAGACTATTATCCACCCATGCATTTAAAGGTTCTTTACTATCTGTCCTTTAACGCATTGACTTCCAAATGGGACACGCGCTCGGCTTCAGAGACAACCCTGCATCTTCCCAGAAGTGTGCACTTCAGCAGGGACACAAGTATTGACTTCAAAGGAGTCACGCATTGAAAACCCACTGGAATCAAACGGTGTACATTGAAAACAGAATTAGATTCAAATAAGTCATCCTTCATAGTTTATCAACTTCAAAAGGGGGAGGCGGGAGGGATGAATAGCAATATATCCGGCATGCGATACGCAATGCCAATTTCCAGCGGAACAGGGAGGGGGGCTCATGTGAAATACAGATACAGCTGAGGCTTATCATTAAAACAAGAAACACTTGACCGCATTTTACCTCCACAGTTCAGAAAGAGTTTCTCTTACTTTTTCATTAGCCTACATAGGAAGGCTAAAGCTAGTTATGGTGGCATGGCATTTTAACGCAAATAAAAAAAAACACATTATTAAACGCCAGTTTAATACTTTAATGCCCGAGGACAGACGTTTGTTATTTCTATGGGAAAGGCTTGTGGTTTTGTAGCATGGGCTTCTGATCCAACTCCACGTTTCCCCACATTGTCATTTTGAGCCTCTCACCCTTGATTGGATTTTTCAGGACCAAGTTACTCAACATGAACAAAACCACATACATTTGGGAAGACTTTCAGAGAGTCATTGAAGAAAACTGACGCCACTTTTGACTAAACTAAACTCAGACGTGCACGTCCAAGCACAATCATATGAACCCACCCACATATTTTTGACTGAATGGGAAGCCTTAAGATTGACTCTCCTAATGCAGACCTGGAAATTCTTGTTGAATTTGAATTCAATTAATTCACTCTGAGTACCTTGAAGAACATACCTGTGATTTA
>OLKM01000819.1:57666-60166 GCA_900291075.1 Melanogrammus aeglefinus
GGGGGGATTGTTTGTGAGTGGGATGATAACACTAGATGGAAGTCTGTTCAAATGTGTGAGCTGGAACATAAGTGCAAGGTTGAAATAGGGATTTATAGTATCACTCCAAACACAATCACTATCTACAGTATATACTCCAGTAGTCAACTTTGAAAGCTTTCTTTATTTTACCCATTTACTTCTCCAGGTCGTCAAGTGTTTTTGTTGCTCTAGTTTTTGTGGGTCAGGAACCCGTTAAGACTCATCTCCAACTGATCATCTCAGCCGGTGCACTGGGGATGCGTTTTTTTCCGGGATGTACGGAATATCTGCCGTTTCACAGATCAAGATACAAGATTTGCAAACGAAAAATACTCTCAAATTGATTTGTTTGCAGATAGACAGTCACACACACAACATACACACACACACACACACACAGACACACACACAACACACACACACACAGAGACACACACACACACACACAGACACTCTCTCTCTCACCTAGGACGTACACACATGTTCACAAACGCATATTACGGCTTGCTAGGCCTACGCAACCATGCCGGCGCACACCCGCATACCTTCTTGTCTTTTACTCGATGCCTGTTCATTCCAGCCGGTAGACACAGCGTAGATATAATCATATTTAATAATACATAACAGACATGAAGCTACAGTACTTATTCCATTATTAACACGCTGCGTGCTAGAGGGACCCTGGGTATTTATTCTATATCACACACAAACACACACACACACACACACACACACACACACACACACACACACACACACACACACACACACACACACACACACACACACACACACACACACACACACACACACACACACACGCACGCACGCACGTACACAAAAATGCATACAGGCACCATCACACAGGAGAGAGATAGTGTGATCGTGACTGAGGGAGAGCCAAACATATTTGATCAAGGCCGAGGATCTGTAAATCATTCAGGAGGGAGGCAGCCACGACGGCCTCCCATCCCTCCCTTCCTCCTCCTACTCCTCCTCCTCGCCCTCGTCCTCCCCCTCCTCCCCCATCAGCTCCTGATCACACTGAGGATAACAGAGGGGGGGGAAGGAGGTGATTGTCTTGTCTGTAAATGGGAGGAGACAGCCGGGGTTCCTCGGGTCTTCAAACGGCAGCCTTTCTGGTGGTGGGTTGGGGGGGGTGGCAGGGTGGGCAGGAAGGGAGGCAGAGATACAGATGGAGACACACACCACAAGGGGTTTGTTGTCTGGACTGGAACATATACCAAAAAAATAATAATAATAATTAGCCAGCGACTGTAGTGGCGAAACTAGGAGCTGTTCTGAATAGTTATCTTGAATCCATCTTGTTTGGTTCAAATTGAAAATCAGATGAAAGGACGACCGCGTGTTAAAAGTCTTTTCAGAGCAGGAGTGAACATCAGCGTACTTCATTATTTCAGCCCATTGCTCCTTGGGGGACCGTAGGCCATCGACCACTAAGTGTACTTTGGTCCGTGTCCCCTAGATAACGTACATTTTCTGCTTTAAATGTAATGTTGTAGTAGTGCGGTTATGTACATTTAACCTTCTTTCTACATTCATCTACTCATCATTCATCAGAGATGATACTGGTAGATTAGTATTATTTATGGGAACAGACCAGGTCACCATTTTCATTAAACAATATAAACACATATTTGTGAAAACATACTTATAGCCTGTATTTAGTGCTGTATTTGTGTGCATGTCTGCACACAATGTACATGTAACGCATCGAACCAACCCATCCATCCGATTGCTTTCACTGCAGCTCATTAATGCAACAAAATCAAGTAAAAAGTCAAATCTTCTTATGAACACACACACACACACACACACACACACACACACACACACACACACACACACACACACACACACACACACACACACACACACACACACACACACACACACACACACACACAGCGTGTGCTGGTTATCCATGGCATCGAAAGTCAAATTCCACTTATTGGACAACTGCTTAGGTCAATCGAAGAACGTCTGATTCTGTTGCAGGCGCTGCATTACAGAGTAGTAGTGGTGGAGTGGGCATCTCTTTCTCCCAGGCTACTGTTTTAGTCTCCTGGAAGCAGTGAAAGGGGCCGGTCTAGGGGAACCAGCCAGAAACACTGAGGTCGACACCTCCCTATACGGCCAAACAGGGGTCGAACGCAGAAGACAAGGCATGGGTTTGACATGTGACCAAACTTATCTGAAACTGAGGAGGTCGAAAACTCACATGAAGACACAGCACTTGTGGCTGATCAGGAAGAGGCAAAAAGGTCTATTGCTGATATTCAAACCAAGATCAGTTAGGACCATCCCCACACTCGACACAAACGCCAAATAAAACGCAAACACCAAATGAATGAATCATCCAATCATCCAATCAACTCAAACACATCAACCGGCCGGCAAAAAAAGCAAAACACAGAATGGGACATGAACATAAACATGTAGAACTTATAATAATAAG
>OLKM01000819.1:65166-72666 GCA_900291075.1 Melanogrammus aeglefinus
CACACACACACACACACACACACACACACACACACACACACACACACACACACACACACACACACACACACCACACACACACACACACACACACACACACACACACACACACACACACACACACACACACACACACACACACAAACAAAAATACAGACAAAAAAACACATAAATACAGATACATTTACACACAACTAACACACATGTTAAATTGTTATTGTATCATGTTATGGATTGTGCAGCTACATTTTACCCATGTAATAGACCAAATTCCATAGTCCTGCCAAGTACTTATGTCACTACTCAACTTCGAGGTTGATAAATAACAAAAGCAAGGAATATAATCATGAAGGAAACCCTTCCAAACGGCATGACTTCATAGCCGTGGATGAACCAGTAACAGAGTTATGAGTCCCCATCGAGTAGGGAAAAACATGGTGCATGTGTGCAATGATGTCTAACAGGCCCTAATATGGTGTCCTCAGGCATAGTTACAGGCGTCAAAGTGGGCGCTTGATCTCCATCAAAATGAATTGATTGCACACCGTTCAACGCACACACACATCCATATACACACACACACACACAGACACACACACACACACACACACACACACACACACACACACACACACACACACACACACACACACACACACACACACACACACACACACACACACACACACACACACACACACACATACACCATCACAAACACACACACGTTATAGAACACAAGTGCTGCATTGGTGGTGCTGGTGGTAAATTAAGCATCAGCCCCCATGTCCAGAGAATGTGAGGTCGAACGCTTAGGGGTTGGTTGGTCAACAAATCCTCTTTGTGATAATAATGTGTTCTCTGCCTCCCCGCTGTGGTGGGACATGACTTTGGAGGGCGCAGATGGGGGGATGAGGATTTCGCTAAAGCCCAAACAAACATCAAGGGCAGGGCATTGCACACACAATCATGCACGCAAGCACCGTACATACACAAACTAAAGTCCAGGCCGGGAGATGATTCTGTAAAGGTTTATCCCAGGTCTCCATATAACGACCGTCCTCTTTCAATAATCTTCATAACTCATAATAAGATTTAATTGCTTTTTCCACTTGACTTTGCCATTTCTTAAATGAAATGACCTGGATACAGTAGTCAAGTCGCTTGACTAAAAGAGATTAATAAGTGAGCCTCTCAATTTTCATTCAAAAGTCTTGATGTTCAAACTCCATTCATCGCCCAAAGAAATTCAAATTTAAACAGTATTGTGCTTTATTTAGGAACATAACAATGTGAAGAACTGTGCATGTATTGTTCCTTATGACACAGGTTAATGCATACATGCCCCAATATGTAATTTGATGACATTTAAAATCAGCCATACAGGTAAAGTGTATGTGTTTTGTAAACGGAAAAGAAAATAGCAGTACAGTTATACATTTTGTCATCATCTTTCTTTTAAAATTGACCAATATATGTCCAGAAAGGATGAGAGGATGTGACCAGAAAGGACAGTATCAAAAAAGTTAGTTTTGAGTTGTCAAACGACCTTTCAAAGCTCAAATAGTTCATCGTAAATCCGTAGTTCCGTAGAAACACGCAGGTCCAGCAACAGATAAAGGTGTCCAGGTATTAAAGAAGGGAAAGTGGTCTTTTTTTAATAGCTTAAGGGGCTTTAGCAAAGATAACACAAAGCCTTCTCTGGCCCCAATACCCAGCAGAGGAGACTTCAGTGTATTGTTAAGATTCATATTTAGACATTTAGCTTATGGACCGAGGACACTTGATGGTCTTGTTGTCAAACATATGCTTAGGGAGATAAGGCTCCTCACACTGCATTACAAAATATAAATGTTACATTACGCAGAGAAGTACTGATTCCGCAATCTTGGAAACCAATGTGAAGCGTTTCGTATTTACCACATCCAGTCACCATACTTTCTAAACGAAAGATCAAACATAATTAAAACCTTACTTTTCTTGTTCATGTAATCTTATATAACATTTAGCTACTGTTCCAATGGAAACATTTGAGGGATTGCGTCAACAAATCCAAGCAGGTGGGCTCAACATTTAACCCAATACAAGTGGGTTAGACCCCACGGGCCGCCCACCATTATTTTGACTTGGAGATCTCCCGGCAGCGTGCTTTAACTCACAGCACTGCCATGCTGCACGATATATCGCCTCCCATTAAGATAAACGCAGGACATTACCTCAAATTAAAACGTCCAATGTGTGAAATCCTTTCTGCTTGACTCGTCTGGCGTGCCACCGGCTTAAGAGAAAAGTGGGGCCTGATCTAATTTGAAGGTAAACAATGGCTGCTAAGTGGTCCCAGTATATTCAAATAAAATGAGAATATTCTCTGTTTTTTATGAAAGAATACCTCAAAACATAACTCACTTGGAAATCTTGTTTTACCGACGTCAGCGAGACACACGCGCTCCCGAACACTGCCCGACGTTGTCTTCAACGCTTGTTTCTCGGTTGGGCAAATCTTTACAAGATGATTGACCTCCTCCCTTCCCGTAGAAAAAGGGAACGTAAACAGGGTCCCCCGGTTGGTAAACTTTAATTTGACTCCGCTCGCTGTCTGTCCAATAAAATAATAATCAATGGCTGCATAAATTCCCTCACTTGTAATTACCCGGAACAATCTTTCCGCCACTCCGACCTCCTCACCTTCGGAGACCGGCTGAGGTACGAGACGAGACGGCGGGAGGAGAAGGTGCGAGGGGAGGGAGAGGGGAGGCAGAGGAGTGCGGGGGGGCTGATGGATGGACCGGTGGAGGAAAAGGAGGCAGAATTGATAGGTGGTGCTGATGAAGGATGAAGGTATGGCAGAATCACTGAACAATGACCAATTTAGAAATGGGGGAGCTAAGGAAGCAAACTTAATCGGATGTAATCAATGCAAGTGTGCACGAGCGTTTCGGTGGTAGTGCGCGCTTGTGCCTTAATGTGTGTGTGTATGATGGTGTGTGTGCGTGCGTGCGTTTGGCGTGCGTGCGTGCGTGCATGTGTGTGTGACTGTATGCATGGGTGTGTGTGTTAGCAGCCATTGTATATGTGATTTAACGCTTCTTTGAAAAGCACAGGTATGGGCGTTATAATGAATCCACTAGAATTGGGAATTTGCGTCAAAAAAGGGATCTCCGGGTCAGCGTTCTACCCAACAGGAATATCAATGAAAATAACTTTGAAATGTATCAAAGAAAGCAAGAACAAAGAGTTGTTAGTGACCTTGACCAGCCCTGCTCCTTCCCTGGGACATAAACATCCAACTCTTAGAAGTAGTTACGCAACTTAAAAGATATTATTGCCAAAATAATGTCATAGGTTGCTATTGATGAAAAGCTGAATGAAAGTTGGGAGGATTAAAAAGCACGACATGGTGGATCTATGAACCAAATTGTCACTGCACCAAATGCAGTTTCAAGTAATCATGGCTTGTATGAATATGTTACTTCTCACACAACCAAACATAAGAAAACAGACACATAATTGGGCTTGAAGTGCGTATGGAATATACCTGTACGTATAGTAGCTGTGTGCAAGTGTGTGTCCATGAATTTCAATGGATGTGTTTGCATCTTCTCATTTCTATTGCATCCTTGTCACTCAGATGTAAAACTAGTCAAAATACAAGGTCTGCAGGGCACATAACGTGACAGTTCTCAGCCAGGGGCATAGACAGGTGGCTATTAGGCCTGATACATTATGAATCAGATTGATCGTGCTGAATGTCTTCTGACAAAAGTAAATGAGACGGGGGTAAATTTGCATTTGTGGCATCCACTATATATTCGTATTTCTTATATTCGTATAAAATGAGGATCAGAAGTGTACGTGTGTGTTAGTGTGTGTGTGTGTGTGTGTGTGTGTGTGTGTGTGTGTGTGTGTGTGTGTGTGTGTGTGTGTGTGTGTGTGTGTGTGTGTGTGTGTGTTGTGTGTGTGTGTGTGTGTGTGTGTGTGTGTGTGTGTGTGTGTGTGTGTGTGTGTGTGTGTGCGCTTATGTGTGCACCTGGGTGCATTTAGACACACATATGTGAGTCTAAAGGTTGGTCCCATTGTAGTTAGCACAATGGTTAGTGTATAAAAGTGATGTTGACAATAATTAGGCAGTAATGGTTGTCTCCTCGTGAGGCCAGTTTGATTGCTTGTGATAAAGACAAATTAACTGACAGCAGAGAGCTCAAACCACCAGGCAATATACACCTCTGTTTCCCTCACAAACATACACACACACACACCTGCACATACAAACACACGCACACAAAGACACACACACACACACACAAACACACACACACACACACACACACACACACACACACACACACACACATGTGAACACACACGCACACAAACACACACACACACACACACACACACATGTGAAACACACACACGCACACACACATACACACACAAACACACACACACAAACACCCATACACTGAAACGTCTACCTCACATTATTTCTGTGAAGAGGGCGGAGGGGGTCCCCATGTGAAAGGCCAGTCAGAAGAGGAGGGGATCAAATCCCAGCCCCTGAAGGCCTCCTTTCCCTCTATGAGCTGCAGCACGTATCTCGACAGCACTCAACGCTGGAGACAACTGATGGCAGGTAGACGAAAGGTGGTTTTAAACGACTACTTAGGATAGCGTTATATTTAAATAGGCTTATATATCCTTCTTAAGATGATTTATCCCTTATTCGTTTACTGTGTCTATGCATTCTTGAGTCTGAAAGCATTCCTTTCCCTGGGTGCTGTGGTATGGTGCTTGAACATCATAATGCATCATGGGATTGTTTGTTGGTGATACTCCATGATACCATTTTGTGACTATGAGAGTTGTAGTACGGCAACATTCTCAATAAACCTAAATAAGCCGAATCCTTTGTTATTCACTGTCTCACCTGAGAAATGCTGTTGCACAAACATAACAATGACTCAACAAATAACCAATCATTTCACAATTAATTACTAACCAATGACCAAAACACCATTACTATCAGTAACATTCCTAGGCTCCTACTTCCACCATGGAAGAGGTCATTGTGATTTGACAATCTATAGGATGTCAGCATTTACTCAGTGAAAAGCATTTCTTAGGTTTCATTATAATGACATTCTAAAATGTGGTACATATTAGTCATAACAATAACAATGTGACTAATGGATATTGGTCATCTGTTGTATTTTATAAATTACCACGGGATGGGACAGGGTTCAGTCGTGTTCTCCCACTTTGAGCGGCCGGCTATACCCTGAGTTCTTATTAAAGCAATTGAACTGAAAATCTACTTTTCGTTTCGACTTCTTGGTCCAAGTACTCAACTTCATTCGAACTGTGCAGAATGTCCCCTTTCAGGAGAAGAATCGGTGATGGATGACAAAGGGTGTGAGGGAGGAGAGAGAGAAGGACCTGCTGATTAAGAAGCAGGGGAGCCCTCTACCCCATGCCACCCTTTGACTGAGAGCAAAGGACGAGAGAGAGAGAGAGAGAGAGAGAGAGAGAGAGAGAGAGAGAGAG
Source organism: Melanogrammus aeglefinus (assembly GCA_900291075.1). Taxonomy (NCBI): domain Eukaryota; kingdom Metazoa; phylum Chordata; class Actinopteri; order Gadiformes; family Gadidae; genus Melanogrammus; species Melanogrammus aeglefinus. Next base: position 70,711 of record OLKM01000819.1, read on the forward strand.
AGAGAGAGAGAGAGAGAGAGAGAGAGAGGAGAGAGAGAGAGAGAGAGAGAGAGAGAGAGAGAGAGAGAGAGAGAGAGAGAGAGAGAGAGAGAGAGAGAGAGAGAGAGAGAGAGAGAGAGAGAGAGAGAGAGAGGGAGAGAGAGAGAGAGAGAGAGAGAGAGAGAGAGAAAGAGAGGTCACTGAAGGTCCAAACAACATAGACTGCGAGGATATGCATCTATATTCTATTGCAGGCTGGAGGCAATGTGTTGCTTTCAAATAGCTATGCTACAGTTCAGTGACAAGTGGTATACCATTTTTAATTAGATGTCACCACATGGAAAATTGCAATGAGCATGGGTAAGCCGAGTACACGCCCACACTCACGCACAGACATACACACGTAAACGCGTGCACACACATTGTGTGATTACTCTCTCCGTTCATCCCTGACCTCTGCAGTAATATCTCGTCTGGCTGCCACCCACTCCCATTGCCATGGACATGTCAATCACGGGCTTGCCGCGGCGAGAAGGTGACCGGCTGTCTGTCGGTTACGCAGCTATACTCGACTCATGGTATGGACATTCACAAAGGTGCAGCATCATGCACCCTTAAACACACATCGCACTCACGCACACACACAGAGAGACACATCCATGCTCTGCAATCGGATGTCCACTTGCCCACTCTCTCTGTTGCCCTCTCTTACTTCCACACGCACACACACACACACACACACACACACACACACACGCACACACACACACACACACACACACACACACACACACACACACACACACACACACACACAAACACAAACACATACACATACAAGCAAACACTTCAAAACATCGATCAAACACAATTTCAGATATTGTGTTTGCTTTGCCTTTACTAATATTTGCATGTCCGTCATGTTTTGTGTCGGTAATTGGCTTGTTTATTTGCTGGCTTTTTCAACATGGTACCTTCATCCCCTCCTTTGCCTTTGCTCGCCATTGCAACAGGAAACTGCTAAGCTAGAGAAACACCTGCCCAGAACTGTGTGGCGCGCACAATTAACCTCTGAAACAGCAAGCTACGGGAAATGAAACTTGAGCTTTAATCACTAAACAGCAGGCAACCCCTAAACACATGCGCTAGAAAAACATACAAATACATGAATACTGCAAATCAGAACACATAGCACACACACACATGCCCATGCACGCAAACGCAAACTCATGCAAACAACGGCTCATGAAAAATTCAAAGTGGACTAAACAAAGACTATTTAAGGCTGCAGAGGTGTTTTCCTGTTTGTATATGCTGTTGGTTTCTCATTCAGAGTTCCAATTAGTAGGCTCGTTAATCATTTACCGCCATTCAACACAAAAGTTACCGTACGGTGTACCACACTATATAAACTTATTTGGAAAACATAATAATAAATGCATGCAGTAGAAACACAGTGATTATATTTAAAAGGCTTTGAGCAGCAGAAGGAACTCTAAGCCCAGAGTTTCACGCCCACGTATCGGGATACATATTTCATGAGGTGACGGGGTTCTGGATCTGGAGGTGTATATACGGGCGTGGCTTTAGGTCCTGATGGTGAGGTATTGATCAAATGAAGGCCCTCGGTCTTTGCTCTCCCCTCCTGCATTATGAAGGCCATCACATTATATTAGACGGCTGCATGGTGATAAGAGAAGCATGGTTCTGGTTTGATGAGTTATACATGAAAAGTGCTCCTTTCAATCCCCTCTTCCACCAGCCCCCACCCCTCACAGATTTAGTCAAGGCAGAGCTGTGTTGGGTTAAAGCCGGTTTGATGTGAGCCTTTGACAGAACCCTATTTTTTTCCCCCTTTTCTTTCACACTTTTTGGCAGATCAAATTCGCAGTTCGAGAAACCATTTACATTAAGTCTCGGTGCCCGGAAGTGTCTTTCCATGGATAGGTTTTGAATTGTCTTGGTTTTGTCTCAGGA
>OLKM01000819.1:82666-100250 GCA_900291075.1 Melanogrammus aeglefinus
GGCGACCACACGAACAAGCGACAAAATAATTTTTTGCTGCGAACGCAGTATAACAGAATCACTGGAAATTCCAGAGTGAATTGAGCGGAGGAACTGAAGAATCAAACTCTTGCACGTCAAACTCTCGCACGCTTTACATTTAGCAGACGCTTTTATCCAAAGCGACTTACTTCAGTTAATACACACATTGACGGCAGAGTCAACCATGCAAGGCGACAGCCAGCTCGTCAGGAGCAGTTAGGGTAAAGTGTCTTGCTCAGGGACACATCAACACTCTAGCTAGGAGGAGCTGGGGATCGAACTAGCAACCGTTCGGTTACAAGACAACTGCTCTACCTCCTGAGCTACTATCAACTATACTCTCTCACGTACATACACTACTATGCTCTCTCACATACACTACTATACACTCTCATACATACATGTAAAAGCAGTATAATAGTATGTGTGTATGAGTATAGCGGTGTATGTGCAAGATTATAAAAGTGTGTGTAAGACCAAGTATGAATTCTGTCCCAGGCCGCCCCTCATACACTGACACTTAAGCTTCGATCCATTCGTGTTGCTTTCATTTGATATCTGGGATGATTTCATGTGCATTTTAGTGTTTTTGATACGATTACGCATGACAGCAGGAACGCGATTCCTCCAGCAGATGCTAAAGGGGCACTGTGTGAACTGTATTCCGTGTTGTCCTTCTCTGAAGGATGGTGCTGCAGGTCGCGAATATGACGCTGCACGGAGGTAAAAATGTTTGTAATGCTGCCCTAGCAGTTTTGTTTAGCGCGCAGAATCTCCATCTGTTGGGACTTAGTGCAGGGTCAGGTCACAGCACCACCTAGTTCCTTCCTTGGTATCTTTGGGCATGTGTGTGGCTGTGCGCGCAAATCTGTGTTTGTGTGTATGTGCGTGTGTGTATGTGTGTGTGTGCATGTAAGTGGCATACATGCATGTGTGAGTGCAAGAACCATTATGGATATGTCCTAACATAGAGACATTCAGTCAATAAATGATGCAGAAGTGCAATGTCATGCATAAACCTGGCTATGCTTTGTGTGTGTATGTGTGTGCCTGTGGGTATGTTTGTGCGGACGTGTTTTAATGTGTGTGTGTGTGTGTGTGTGTGTGTGTGTGTGTGTGTGTGGTGTGTGTGTGTGTGTGTGCGTGCGTGCGTGTGCGTGCGTGCGTGCGTGCGTGTGTGTGTGTGTGCGGTGCGTGTGTGTGTGTGGTGTGTGCGTGTGTGTGTGTTGTGTATGTGTGGGTGTATGTGTGGTGGTTGTATGTGTGTGGTGTGTATGTGTGTGTGTGTGTGTGTGTGTGTGTGTGTGTGTGTGTGTGTGTGTGTGTGTGTGTGTGTGTGTGTGTGTGTGTGTGTGGGTGTATGTGTGGGTTGTATGTGTGGTTGTATGTGTGTGTGTGTGTGTGTGTGTGTGTGTGTGTGTGTGTGTGTGTGTGTGTGTGTGTGTGTGTGTGTGTGTGTGTGTGTGTGTGTGTGTGTGTGTGTGTGTGTGTGTGTGTTAAAATCAGTGGCTGGAACTGATGGATCTTACATTTATGATGATGGAAAACCCTGACCTAACAATCTTGCGCTACAGAAATGAGATGGCTCCCCTTTGAGAAGGTACCAGGAGACTACAGGTTAAGGTTGGCTTTTCATGCGAGGACCTGAGGAGGCAGAAACCCTGACACATCTCCACTCGGTCTTCCACCACAGCAACTCTGTTGTTTCAAGAAAAGTTTTTAGATTGAGATGTGAGTCCAGAATTGATCTTTCACGCCGAGTCGATCAGACTGCTAAGACACAAGAGACGGAGATAAAGAGAAAGACAGAGAGCGAAGAAGAGGGAGAGAGAAACTGGTGAGGTAAATGAAGAGATAAAATGGTTGGGAAAGAGTTTGTGAGAGACAATGGTTGTCACACAGGGACAATGGCAGGAGATAGCTGAGGGACGACTCGCTATTCATATTTTCCTTGCATGAATCGGGTGCATTATTTAAACATTTTGTGCATGCGTGTGTCTGGGTGTGTATGTCTGTGCATGCGTTTGCTTTCCTTCATGTGCATGTATGTGTGTGTGTGTGTCTGTGTGTGTGTGTGTGTGTGTGTGTGTGTGTGTGTGTGTGTGTGTGTGTGTGTGTGTGTGTGTGTGTGTGTGTGTGTGTGTGTGTTGTGTGTGTGTGTGTGTGTGTGTGTGTGTGTGTGTGTGTGTGTGTGTGTGTGTGTGTGTGTGTGTGTGTGTGTGTGTGTGTGTGTGTGTGTGTGTGTGTGTGTGTGTGTGTGTGTGTGTGTGTGTGTGTGTGTGTGTGTGTGTGTGTGTGTGTGTGTGTGTGTGTGTGTGTGTGTTCAGCTCTGATGTCACCAGCAGAAATGGGACTTGAAAAGAGCCGTCAGCAGGGCTAGGAGGGGGGCCTCTCTTACCGGGGTTGTCTGGAGACTTGCCTGCTCAAATCTCCACCCTGCTAACATTGACTCTGTGGATCACCGCTCCCTGATGGGTGGAGCCAGAGACGCACAGGAACATATCAGTGCTCACGCACACCGTGCACACAGGCACACACACACACATACACATAGACTTATACATAGAGATTCTTTTTTTGGTCTGTTCATCTCCGAGAGGGTTTGCAGCTGCGCTCTAGACATCATTCTGTTCACAGAAGATCAGGAAACTGCACTTTAATCAAAACAGAATTGTGTGTGTGTGTGTGTGTGTGTGTGTGTGTGTGTGTGTGTGTGTGTGTGTGTGTGTGTGTGTGTGTGTGTGTGTGTGTGTGTGTGTGTGTGTGTGTGTGTGTGTGTGTGTGTGTGTGTGTGTGTGTGTGTGTGTGTGTGTGTGTGTGTGTGTGTGCGTGTGTGTGTGTGTGTAGGTGCATGTGTGTGTGCATATGAACATGCATGATTTAGTTACAGCAACTTAATCAGGAACACTCATCCTCTGATTAGCAATAATTTATCCGAACACATGGCAATGAATATTAATCAAATCCAGTTCTCATTTCATCCCCCGAAACTGTAGATTTTTAATGACTTTCTATAAATCTTTAACTTGGTTGACTTCTGACTGCTGACATTTAGTATACCTGCAAGCACTACAAATCCAACGCAGTGGCCTTGTTTGGACATTTGAGGTGAATACTAGCCATGTAGAATGCATTTGTTAGCATCACTTTGAGAGGGTGTCAATCAGACATTGAAAAGCAAACATTCTTTGTGGATTTTTTTTTTTTCTAAAATAAAAAAAATGAGGGAGTGGGTGGGAGACTTGGTCATTCTCATTATAAAAGGGTGTCCTTCTTGTTGCGTTTTGCAGTCCAATTTGGCCCATGTAGCCCCATTGTCATTTCGTTTTCTCTATATTTTGGCTACTCCATTATTGAGTCTGATGAGGACAGTGACTGCTGTGGATTCCCGTGCTTCCCTGGATCTCTTGCAGCGAAGCAGCAACATATCCTGACTGTGTTATAGCCAACTAAAGGGAAACATAATCGTATCAGTGCAGAGCAGAAAAGTGGGTTATTTGACAGTCAAAAGAGGGACTGAAAAGGAGAAAAGCCACCTCATTTCTGCTACAAGAAAAAGCTCATTTTGCTCTTTCAGGGGGCAAGGGAGAGAAAGAAAGAGGGACGCCAACCAAAGGACACGCACTCATAATACAGCATATACAGTGGACATGTGCAAGAGGGGATTTACAAGGATATAATAAGGTTTTCAATAGAGAGGAATATGCCAATATTCCAAAGTGGGTGCCATTGTCTATGCATGAGAATGAAAGAGAAAGAAAGAGAGAGTGTGAGGGAGAGAGAAAGAGAGACGGAGAGACGGAGAGAGATAATAACTAACAAAGGAAGTAGAATTAGAAGACACAATTCTATCTTTAGGATGACACCGTGAGTGAATGAGTGACTATGCCGGCCCGGCTGGCTATGATCCTGTGGCGATTAGGTGTAATTTTCCACTGCAGGGATAATTAATACCCTGCTGAATGGACGAGAGAGAGATTGATTCATGAACAGAATAGGACCTGGGGGAGGAGGGGGGGATGGCTGAGTTAAGTGGAAGAGTGTGAGGCAAAAGAAAGATAGTCGACGCTGGACGTTGTGCTGAGTCGTAATTAATCACACAAGTACGTGACAATGACACTAACTCTGCCTGAAGAAGAGATTAACTACTTTGAGACAAGACTAACTCTGCATGAGGTGGATACTTTCTCTGCATGAGGGAGAGATTAACACTATGTGAATCCTAGACTAACTGCATGAAGACGAGACAACTCCGTGATGCTGAGACCATCTCAACCTGAGGAATAAATGAACCCTAGATTAGGAAGAGGCTAACTACAAACGAGGAAGAGACCAACTCTACCTGAGGAAGAGACTAACTCTAGACGAGGAAGAGACTAACTCTACATGAGGAAGAGACTAACTCTACATGAGGAAGAGACTAACTATGCATGAGGAAGAGACTAAGTTCATGAGGAAGAGACTAACTCTACGTGATGAAGGGACTAACTCTACATGTGGAAGACACTAACTCTACATGAGAAAGAGATGTACTACATGAAGAAGAGTCTCACTCTACATGAGGAAGAGAGTAACTACACCAGGAAGAGTCTCACTCTACATGAGGAAGAGAGTAACTACATGACGAAGAGACTAACTATACATGATGTTGAGACTAACTCTACATGAGTAAGAGACTATCTCTAGATAAGGAAGAGACTAACTCTCCATAAACAAAAGAAGCCCATAATATCAGTACCTACTCGACCCAAGCTGACAAACTTTTTTCACTTTCTTCCTCGTCGCTAGGCTTGAATCAGCAGCAGATCTGATGAGTCATATTGGGTTGTGCAGACCAATAAAGGCCCAGGATTACCAGAACCTCTTCCATCCCGAGAGTGCATTAACGGCTCTGGTGAAGTTTACTGCTGATCGCCCGCACAATCTTGCTAACGTTGTGAGGGGAGACACAAATACACACACACACACACACACACACACACACACACACACACACACACACACACACACACACACACACACACACACACACACACACACACACACACACACACACACACACACACACACATTCACATTCACACACAGAAATCGTAGTATTTTGTCTTATACAACGATATTGATATAACCCACAACACCCCACATAAAAAGACCAATTCATGGGCAAAGCCAGTAAACACCGTCCACACAAAAGTTTGCTTAAAGTTTTTAAATTTTCATTTGAAAAATGACGCACTGTGCATACAAAAAGGAATTTCACAACCAGCATATTACATTTGACAATTTTTATATTCTGCAATATTTTTCTGTATAAGTTCAGATTTCCTCTTGGGCTTTGTTTAAAATATAATGAAAGGAAGGGACAAGGAAAGATAGCCCCATTTTCAAAAGCAACTAAAATTTGTAAGTGAGTTATGTTAATGGAGTCGCAGAATGTGTTTTTCAAAATCATACTTATCATAACAAAAATAAATGTATTCGTTTTAATCATTCATGAAGCTATGCCACATTTAGTATAGATATGAATTTACAGGAAACAGTTTTACAATATAGCGTGTAACCCAGTTGTTTCCAACAAGTAGCTGTAAAAACATTTGGTTGCAGGGATGATTATTTAAAAAGTTTCAGACAATTCCGCTGCACTTTGCAAATCTATACCTAGCTGCGACTATACACCATACTGCAAAGTTACATTGACTGCTTTGGTAGTCTTCATCTAATCATAACTTTGTGATTGACAATCATTGATGTAAATATGTGAATATAATTGCTTTTTGCAGGTAATTCATTGTAAATCAGATGAAAAGAATTGTAGAAAAGGAAATCCAAAATACACAGCTAATTACGACAATAATACGTGCAGTATTTCAATAAAGTATTTTACTGGGCAAATGCCAATAAATTGAAACACAGTTTTGTCTCTGCAAATACCAATTTCCATTTTTCAGAATATTAAACAGATGAAATTACTGGTCGTAGAAGACTGCATACCGGCAAATGGTTTCCACATTTGCATTCTGACATTCTACAAGGGGAATACAAGAACCAACCTCATTAAACACACATTCACTCATCCTCTATAAAGTCATCACTCTTGGACCTTGGAAATCATCTTCTCCATTTAGCCTGCGTAGAGGACCTTCAGAGAGTAAGCTTCAAACATTTTTAATTCAATGATATTGCTCATTTTTCACACAACATATTGCTCTGAGTCATATCCTGTTTTCAGCCTAAGCCATTGATTTTCAGCAAATATTTTCAAAGAAAGCAAATTAAAGGTTTCCCTGTTTTCATACTTTGTAAGTGCTAACTAGAGGTTTAGCGGTGCAATTACACAACGTTGAAAAGTGAATAATTAAATGCATTCACAGAGACGACTTCAACTATAAGATTAGCAATGCTGAGAGAAATCATCTATTATCGGGTGTAGGTCAGAAAACAATCAGAACAGGATTTGTGGGCTCGCAAAAGGAGAAATAACGCTGACGTACAATGGACATGTTGCAATTACTTTTTTAAAAGTGAAATAGAATTGTGTTGTTTTGAATGTGTGAGCAATAACGGAAACTCATTAACTGGCACCTAACCTTGGACGTGATTCTTTTTAAACTGCTGTCTTCTTTTATTACGTGTTATTAAGTGATGGGGTGATAAAAAAAGTATTCATTTAAATCGATTTTGTTGTCCTTCCTAGTATCGTCGTCTACAATGAGAAGACATTCATCTTCTATTCAGTAATTTAATTTCTTACCTACCAAGACCGAATTGCTCAAATTAAAAAGTGTTTGTTTGTGTGTTAGTTTTTTTGTGTAAACTTATCGTTTGGCGGCCACATTTGATTTCCATTGTTTAACTACCCATTGATTCCCAATGTTGTTGCTGGCCACACAGCATCGATTGAAGCGGGACCTTCGAGTTACATTCTAAACATTATGCTAACAATATAGAGCGGTCAATACTAGTGACTGTACGTTTGACCCGCTCTCTGTTGAAACAATTAACTGTGATTTATAAATGTCATTAGCTCCTGACCTATAAAGAGAAGCACACATGCTTTATATATTTATTTTCTTGCAGGCTGTTGCAGAATGTTGAGAGGTTTCAGCTAACCGTGTAAAACCCATTATTCATGTTCCAGTGCGTCCCTTTTTTGCTCCATGCATTCTGCGTGTTCCAGTAAATACACAATCATCTACTTTGTGGATCGCTGATAAAAGTGTGAATGAGCATGTATCTACATTGTGTGTGTATGTGGGTGTGTATGTGTACGTGTGTGTGTACGTGCATCCGGCAGATGCTCCAGCCGGGTATCTTTAGAGACAGCTAGAGGTCACAGGTTAGGTCACGGAGGCTCCAACTGACGGCCTTATTAAATGCTTTATGAGAAATGCTGAGCAGTCATGCATACCACCACTTCCTCCATTACCACTTCATTCATCACCACCTCATCCATCCCTACAACATGGGAGAGACAAAAGGCCGTCTCTACGAGAGGACTTTGGACTTCACCCCTCCGCAAAGCTTATTAACCATGAACATCGAGAAGTGATGTGCCATGTTGGTACACAGCCTGACTTGTGTTTTTTGTTTCAAACGGCCCTGTCCTGGGAAAGATATTGTTTGGCTGACCTTTCGGCTCCCATCGCAAAGATAGCGGTACGTCAAATAAAAGTACGTCAATAGGGGGAGTACCCTACTTTTAGCAGGAGAACTTGCACTCAGGATTAAAAAATATGCGATCTGAGGCAAAAAAGTTGGTGAGGTTTTGGGAAAAATCGGAGAGCAGGTGCGAGAGCTGTTAAAAGTTGTCATGAGCGAGAGAGACTACGTGTTTTTAGCCAAAAATAGCCGACCCCTTGTATTTTCCAGAGCATTTCCCCTGTTTGGCTTGAAGGTAGCATTGTCACATTCTCAGGTACATGCCTATCAGCCCTATTTATTGCCATCAGTAGGATTGACACTCCCAACACGCGATCATAAGATCATGCCAGCAGGGCGTTCTACTGCACGACCTAAATAACAGAAAAAGCGAATTGTGATAGTTAACCGAACCCATGTTCTGAACACATATCGGATTGTAGGCGTAGCTTCACCAATGAAAAAGCGGCAGCAATGTCCTAGCCGTACTAGAAACGACTCGACTGTTAATTCCCAAAATTTGATGGAAGGGAGTAGAGCGGGGATAAAAAAAAGTCCAAGTAGCAGAGACTGCTAAACTTTGCACAATGAGAAATCCCTCAGCTTGCCCTGGGATTCCCCCTCATTAAAACACATCAACCGCCACCACACGGGGAGCACAGCTAGACCGGAGCTGTGACCCACTTCCGTTTCACCGGCGCAAAGAAATATCTGAAATAAAATCAAATGAAATAGAAGCAGGGGCCAGAGGAAGCGCTGCGGAGACGGGTAACAAAATCGGCTGGCCGGCATAATGGAACAAGATGAGCCGAACTGAGAGACCGGGGGAGGGGGTATTCTCGGCAGCAGAGAAAAGGGAATTTGCCGGCGAGAACTTTAATCTCCTTAGCATCTCCTTAGGCACCCAGCGGCACCCACACCGTATAGTCGTATACCCCGTTGAAACAGAGCCTCTGACTGCCTCTCGCACCCTCTCGAGCCCCCCAGGGAGGTAATGTGGCGTGAAATATGCACTTAAAGGTGAGCTCAGGTGCGGCCGCACAACTGAGTAATGCAGCGTGCGTGATTACGTGTCATGTGCATGTTTGTGGTGATGTATAGGCATGTAAGCATGTAGCGCGGGAATGAACAGGGGAGAAGAAAGAGACAGGAAGAATTTAACATGTGTTCATGCATTGTGTATGTCTGGTGTGTGTGTGTGTGTGTGTGTGTGTGTGTGTGTGTGTGTGTGTGTGTGTGTGTGTGTGTGTGTGTGTGTGTGTGTGTGTGTGTGTGTGTGTGTGTGTGTGTGTGTGTGTGTGTGTGTGTGTGTGTGTGTGTGTGTGCGTGCGTGCGTGTGGGTGTTTGTGTGTGAGTGTGTGCGTGCATGTGTGTGTGGACAAGAGAGAGGATATGTGTGAGAAAGTGATATCTTACATTCACACATTTCAGGACACAGGTTTTTTATTCACCCTGTGGTGCATGGGAATGAATACAAATTCAGTCCAATACACATTAATACACACACACACACAGAAACACATGCATGCGTTGCTCCTTGTGTTATGCTGGTTGTCAAACATTCCTGATACATGAAACACTCAAATACATTGAAATGTTGAATGCTGACTCACAGTAACATAAAACACAAGTCGCCACAGTGCTTAATTTGCCTGGAATCGCACACAGACACACACACACACACACACACACACAAGCACACACACCCCAACATACACACACACACACACACACACCCCCAACACACACACACACACACACACACACACACACACACACACACACACACACACACACACACACACACACACACACACACACACACACACACACACACACACACACACACTTACATCCAGTATTCCAGTCCAAGTCCACTTTGCAGATGGTATCCATCCACAAATTCATCCACCATCCGTCTCTCAGCCCCATGTCTGCATCCATGCAGCCCCCCTCCCACTCCACCCCCCCCCACCCCAACCCTCAACCCCCCCATCATACTATTATGCCCTTGATAGTCCCACCACCCCCCTCTTGCCCCCCCCCCCCCGCTTCCCTGTCAGCTGCAGAGTCTGCTGCTCATTGCAGTTCACAAAGACAGAGATAGAGAATACCCCAAATCACTATTGATTGAGCTCTCATGAAAAATACATTGGCTACATTAGGATTCCGTCTCACCCCCCTCTCAGTCTTCCATATCTCCTCTCCCGGTCATCTCTCTGCCCCCCCCCCACCCCCGCGCCACCATAGCACTATCCTTTACCCCCACCATTCTCCCTACTGCAGGTGAGAGGTATAATCTCCCTCTCTGCGTTTTCTCTCTCTCTCTCTCTCTCTCTCTCTCTCTCTCTCTCTCTCTCTCTCTCTCTCTCTCTCTCTCTCTCTCTCTCTCTCTCTCTCTCTCTCTCTCTCTCTCTCTCTCTCTCTCTCTCTCTCTCTCTCTCTCTCTCTCTCTCTCTCTCTCTCTCTCTCTCTCTCTCCTCTCTCCCCGCTCTCTCTCTCTCTATATCACTTCGACTCTCTCGCTCTATGCCTTGTCTCTCGGCTGGCTCCTGTCTGCCAATCGATCTCTGCACTCTAACTCTCTGGGTCCATTAGGACGAGTGTTTATGCTGGAAATGTCGATACTTCTGTTCTACCGTCTTCCCGAATCTAACCCCCACCCCAGCTATTTATTTTTCCTTTCCTTTCGTGCCTTCCCTCTTGCAACTCTTTTGCTACGCTGTCTCTGTTGCTTCCCCACCCATGATCTGGCTGTGCAGACAGGACACCCTTCCGGTCCGTGTGACTGACTTACTGTTTGGAGTGTCATGCGTCCAAAAGAGGGGAGCTATGCTTCCATAACCATGTGGAGGAACGTAGGCCTGATTAATCCTATCATCACCCTTTCAACCCATTATCAAAGTTTGATGGGGTCCTTTCCGTCATTCTCACTTTTTCTTTCTTTTTTACTTCCTTTTTCATCATTCCTCCTTTTCTTCCGTCCATCCTACCTGCCTTCTATTTTTATTTCCCTCCTTCCTTCCTTGTTTTCGTGCCCTTTTTGGTTTCTTCCGCATGATCTACACTTCATTCCATCTTTCCAAACTTTGCCTCGTTCCTGCCTTCTTTCCTTCATCCCTTTCCTTCATTCGTTCATTCTTCTCTTCATTCCTTCCTTGTTTACTTCCTTCCTTCCCTCTATCCTCTGATTACAGTCATGTATCATCCCACATGTGAGAGTGTGAGTGTGTGTGTGTGTGTGTGTGTGTGTGTGTGTGTGTGTGTGTGTGTGTGTGTGTGTGTGTGTGTGTGTGTGTGTGTGTGTGTGTGTGTGTGTGTGTGTGTGTGTGTGTGTGTGTGTGTGTGTGTGTGTGTGTGTGTGTGTGTGTGTGTGTGTGTGTGTGTGTGTGTGTGTGTGTGTGTGTTGTTTGTGTTGGGAGGGAGGAACAGCAAGAGTCGAGTCCTCGTCGGCTGTTTACAACCTGAACCAGCCCGGCTTCTCTCTAGGACAGGGCTGTTTTTTAGACCAGCTGCTTTGTGATATCCCTCCTAGCCAATTTGCCAGGCTGTCTCTATTAATATCAGTATGACACTTCAATTTTCTCTGTTACCACCCGCCCCCACCCACACCCCGCCACACACATCACACGGACGCACACGCGGAGACACACATAAACACCACTGACGGAGACACACTCAGATGCGCTCCCGTTTCCATATCCTCTTGTAATGCCGCCAGACTTTGTTTGCTACCTTAACAAGTGCTGACAAGGAAAGCATAGCTGAAATTATGATGATTATAAATATTCAAGTCAATTTGTATGTCTGCCCCAATGGTTATGGGGCTTTTCTGTGCGGCACTTTTATTAGCCTAGCACTTTAACACAAAAACACGGGGGGTGCAGGGTGCAACACTAAAATAAATACACTAGTAAGGTTTTTCACAACTAAAGTTGTTTCCAAGGGCAGTGGTGTATATGGAATATATAGAATATAAGAACGCAATATACTGTATTTCTGCCTCAGACTGTCTAGATATCTCTTACTCTCATTATCTACTCCTCTCTCCCTCTCTTTTTCTCTCAGCGCTTTCCTCTCAAAATACAATTTACAGATAAGAAGTGAAAGCTGGCTCCATTCACACTATGAAATGGATCTCTCGCCCTATTGTGTGAAGAAAAACACATTGTGCCCAGCGGTGTGTTCAGTCTGTACAGAGCTAGCTGGAGTCACCCAGAAGAACCAGCCAGCAAAGCATGGGTCTTGAGGAAGAGAGAGGGAGAGCGAGAAGGAGAGAGAGACTTGCCCAATGTTACATAAATGAACCACGGATGCTTCCCCTCAGGGCTACCGGACTGGGGGGGTAAGGTGGACAGGCTTGGGGGGGCCCAAGTCAGAGGGGGGCAATCTGCCGCTAGGTCATGCCTCCCCCCCTCAACAATTGTTTCTCCCCCACCCCACCTGTCAACAACCCCCCCCCCTCCACCCCCGTCAACAATCGTCCTCCCCCCCCGATTGTTGACGGGTGGGAATCGGGGGGGGGGCCCATAAGTACCTCTTGTAAACAGGGCCCAGAATATGGTGCTACGGCCCTGCTTCCCCTAATGCACTAAGCCCAGCAGACCCATGTATTAACCAGCTCCCTTGTGGGATGCATCAGTCAAGGCAGCATTGTGTCTCTACTCCTGTTTAGAGGAGGGTGTTCATCATATGTGATGCCAATAACCTGGATCCTCGATGCTCCGCAGGGAAGTGACTTGTGGTGGTGGGAACCGAGGAGGTCAGAGGTCAAGGGGTCAAGAGGTCAGGGGTTGATTGGGGCCGTTCCTCACAACTTTGTAGTCATGCAGGTAAATTCTAATTCTAAACGCGACTATATTATCCCAAAGGTGATAATATGGTTACCTTTGGGATAATAAAAGGTTTGTGTGTGTGTGTGTGTGTGTGTGTGTGTGTGTGTGTGTGTGTGTGTGTGTGTGTGTGTGTGTGTGTGTGTGTGTGTGTGTGTGTGTGTGTGTGTGTGTGTGTGTGTGTGTGTGTGTGTGTGTGTGTGTGTGTCGTGTCGTGTCGGTGTGTGTCAGTGTGTGTCGGTGTGTGTGTGTCTGTATATAATACTAGAATCAAACCAGCATCCCCTTCATGGAGCGATGCCCCTCTGCTTCCTCCATCCATAACAACCTGGGATAGGAGCCATATCTCCCACAGACGACGCACAGGGAGAGATTGACGACACTAACTGGGTGGACGGTGTGATTTCACTGTGATCAACAAGACGCACGAACACGTGGGTGTTGGGAAGCATTTTCAACCAGATTATCTTCCCTCTCTTAAGTTGCCTATTTGTGTTCCCGCTACAGCAGTTAATGCATCCGATCTCCCGGGGCTGAGCTTGCTGAAGCTTATCGTGTAAACAAATTTTAAAACCTTGTTTTATTTGTGTCTGGGCTAGCAAAATGACTCACCTTCCATTTTTGTCCCATTGTTGCCTTGAGACACATACAACCTTCATGATGGTTGTATGCACGTGTGCGCATCCTCGGTCATTCATGATGGTTGTGTGTGTGTGTCCACATCGTCTTTTTTGTTTACTCGAGGTTTGGGGCAGGAAAGTCTGAGCCGAAAGGCACTGCATTCAAACCCAGTCTCGCTGTTAGCCGCATACTGAGCAAGATGCCTTATGACCAACTGACCAAGCTCCCGCATCACTTTTGTTTACCATTCACTGTATAGTTTGCTTTGGATGAAAGCACTAAAAAAGTAACACAATGAGTCATTTCTTTTTTGCCTGTACATTTTCGACCAAAAGAAAATACACTGGGGACAAAGGAGGAGTGATAAGGCTCAGCAATATAATCAGGGCCACTGAAAGAGGAGGGTTGGACAGACTAGCAGCAACGTATTGTACTTTACTGGTTCAACAACTTGTTATCTTGCATGGATAACTAACTCATTTTAATGATTCACAAAATATAACTATACCATGTTGTTATGAGCTACACTACACAGGTGCACTTGAATCATTCACACAGAAATAAGTCTTTGATAGTCTTGCTTGCATTGCTGGTTCGATTGGATGGATTTGGTATTGAACCGTTATTTATTTTATGATTCAATGACTTCGTCTGGGTTGTATACAAGCAAGGGCAGTTAACTTAGATTGTATTTCTTTCCAACTTTCTTCCGCACGTTATGTCACTGATGTTTAATTGCCTTTTCATTTTAAGATTCCGCTATATTTTCAGTTTTATTAACAACACATTAGAAGCAGGCACCAAATCCATCATTCTCTATTATTGTTAGATATTCTGTGAAGTCCATTATAATGGGTAACAGACTGTTATTTGACTCAAAGCCCAAACTCTTGCTTCTGAAAGGCCGACATTTTCGGCAATTTTCACAAAGAACTGAAACTGCATTTTCAGGGAAGGTTCCAAAAAGTTTTTCAGTGAACATCCCGGTGGCCTCAAATCGGTCCACCCAGCGACGGTACCGAGAGCCAGTGTCTTGTGAACAAGGCCTGAAAGGAAAACATAAAGTAGGGGGAAAGTTTTGCTGTAAAACCCTGAGCACATGTCACTTTGGCAGTGTCATTAGGCAATGCTGAAAGGTGCACACACCACAGAGCCTGAGATGAGAGAGGGCTCCAGCTTGGATATGATCAGCCACATGGCACCACCACCACCACCGCCGCCAACACCAACACCACCAACGCTCTCAATGCAAGACGAGCAGAAGGCTTGGCGGCCGTATGGGGAGTGGCATTTACTTATCGCTGTGCCCCCCCCCGTCCCCCTTCCCCGTCCCCCAACACCTCTTCTTTTGTTCTCTCTCTTTCTCTATCTATTCAGTCCATCCCTCCATCAGGCCTTGATTCAACAAGCTGTCTTCAAAGGTCCCGCTTCCCGCCTCCACCTGTCACTGTCACTGTAAACAAAGACAACTTGGAGACACAGCATTTCCCTTGCCAGCTCTCCTCTCTCTCTCTCTCTTTCTTCCTTTTATTCTTTGTTCACTGTTTTTCGAGCCTTTGTTTTAATGCTCTTTGGCGGTATGCTGGCTTCACCCCTTCCCCTGCCTTATCCACCTGGTTCCCTCTGCCCACATACTTCCAATCCTTCTTTAAACATCAGCCTCCCTGATCGCCCGTGGTCTTAACTCTCTGCATATCACTCCCCTTATTAGTATCCTTCCCTTTGTTTTTCATCTTTGCTCCGTGGAAAAGGGCAAAAAATTATGATCCCATTAAGCACACAGTGGGTTGGTTTTTGAGGTACAGGTACACAGACAACTTTTAGAACAAGCACAGAAATCCCTGAAGTTTGTGGGGTATCTCCATAACGCCCTTCCCTTCAGTTCAGAGTGTTTTTCTCTGTATTCAGACCCGGTACACCTCGTACAGAGCATTTGCAGACTGTGAATGTCTGCATTATGCAAATTAATACTTGCCCGCACAAACAAGCCGGGACCAATCAATGTCAATCCCCATTCCCTCGACCAATCAATGTCATTCCCTCTTACGCAGAACCAGGCCTAATGGAAAGGCATTGTTCCTCAGGCCCTGCATGTTAAGTTGGCAGCGGGCCAGACCCTCTGCCGTACTCTGCATAATGCTCAAACTGGAACGAAAACACTTCAAGATGCATCTGGGGGACGACCACTAGATCGGAATTGACATAACACAGGGGCATTATCTAGCAGGAGATGGACACACGATGAGGCAGGGAGAGAGAGAGAGAGAGAGAGAGAGAGAGAGAGAGAGAGAGAGAGAGAGAGAGAGAGAGAGAGAGAGAGAGAGAGAGAGAGAGAGAGAGAGAGAGAGAGAGACAGACAGACACAAGAGAGGAACGAAATCAGTGAAATTAGAGAGGGACAGAAGAGAGAGAAAGAGGGGGAGAGACAGAGAGCAGAGAGAGAGAGAGAGAGAGAGAGAGAGAGAGAGAAGAGAGAGAGAGAGAAGAGAGAGAGAGAGAGAGAGAAGAGAGAGAGAGAGAGAGAGAGAGAGAGAGACACGAGAGAGAGAGAGAGAGAGAGAGAGAGAGAGAGAGAGAGAGAGAGAGAGAGAGAGAGAGAGAGAGAGAGAGAGAGAGGATAATAGAAACAGGGACAAGAAGAGAGAGGGGGGAACAAAGTCAGGGAAATTCAGTCTGAGAACTTTTACGTTTTTCATTTAATTCTCAATATGGATACAAATCAGATGCTTTATTGAATATAATTAAAAAACCAGCCTATCCAAGGGAATCCAGCCTTTCAGATCGTATCAAAGAGATCTGCCACCGCACGCCGCATGCATGCAGAACACGCTTTTACAACACGGTGGAGTTGTACAGAACAGAACTAATTTTGAGACGAACTGTAAGGGAGCTACGGACACGAACCAGAGTTAATATGCACCAGTACTTCACTGAACTAAACGTTTGGGATCTTAACGCTGCTGCCCCGCTCCCAGTGTAACGCAGCACCAATGACTTCTAAATCGCGTTGAAAGGCAAGACGGCTACCAAAGCCGGCCAGCTATTTAAAGCCAAAATACGACTTCATCTTCCCTAATTCTGAGCATTATTCTCTCCCTGCTCTCCCTGTATCATCATTATTGCACCACCTTCATCATCATCATCTTCCTCATTGTAACCATTATAATCTAATTTTAGTAGGGACAGTATTCTTCATTCATTCATTCATTTCAGTCATCATCATCGCCATCCCTCTCTCTCTCTCTCTCTCTCTCTCTCTCTCTCTCTCTCTCTCTCTCTCTCTCTCTCTCTCTCTCTCTCTCTCTCTCTCTCTCTCTCTCTCTCTCTCTCTCGGTCTCTCGTCTCCTTTATTAGCCTTTTGGTTCAGGCCTTTTATCTCATAAAGCAGTGGAACCGCTGGCTCTCTGTGTGGTGCCATTAAGCCCGCTGAAGCTGGTTTTAATTGTCAGTGAATTGACTTTTATGACTAATGAAGGCCCTGGTATGGGCTGCCTGTACCATTTAATCATCGCTCGTGTACTGTGCACCACCTACACACTAAGCCGTGGCAGGGAAAAGCCAAGAAGGGACTTCAGGGGGAGTTTGGGGTTTCCTTTTTTTCTAAAGAGGTCACACAAAGCTAAGTAGAGACAATGAGGATAAAAGAGAAAAATTTATGAGCCGTTAAATACAAAAAAAGAATTGAAATAGTAAAAAAAAGTGGAGGTGGAGAATACATGAGTATTTGAATAATGGGGTGGGGGCAGTGAAAAGAAGAACAGACATACTGATTGTATTGCTGAGATGAAGGGTTGGGGGCTCGGGTTTGAAGGTGGGGTCTTGATGCGGCGCTGCGTCGTCATCAAAGACGGCGATGGGGATCAACCGTCCGCGCCCTCATGTGGTGAACGCAGAGGTTCAATCAGGAAGAGATCTATTTTTCATAGGTCTACAACTGCTCCTTTCCCACGCAAGTCATTGAAGACCCCGCCCCTTGACTCTCAACCAATCAGGAGCATTTTGGTGTTTGAACATTGTAAATCGTTTTTAAATTCAGAGTATGCATGCACCTCTCAGGCATGTTCCTTATCTGCTCTTTTGTGACTGGTTGCAGCCCTCCTCCATCACCCTCACCTCCGGGTTAACTCCGGGTGTCCCCCCCCTCAGGAGGAGATGGTGCCCTCCAGGGAAGGATCCCAAGCCATTGTCAGCAGGACTACCTGGACACCATCAGGGGGGAGTTCAGGGATCCATCATCCCCATGAAGATTTAAAAATTCGCCCCTGATTGAACGGTGGTAGTGTCTGCGGTACTGACCTACTCTCAGAATAATTATGAAGATCAGTGAATACGCATTGAAATAATTTTTGTTTGCACACTTTGTGAAAGTTGCAACTGAACACTAACACAACCCTGCTTTACTCTAAATCTTCCTCCGCCTTAATTTCCTCTCCCATCACCTCCTAACCTCTTTGACCCTCTCCTCCGTCTCC
>OLKM01000819.1:100518-123018 GCA_900291075.1 Melanogrammus aeglefinus
AGAATAGTGCAATTGTATTTGTACTTAAAAACCCTTTTGTGATTTTACAATGCAACTTCCTCCCTCTGACTCTCTCTCTCTCCCTCTTGTTCCTTCTCTCTCTCTCTCTCTCTCTCTCTCTCTCTCTCTCTCTCTCTCTCTCTCTCTCTCTCTCTCTCTCTCTCTCTCTCTCTCTCTCTCTCTCTCTCTCTCTCCTCTCTCTCTCTCTCTCTCTCTCTCTCTCTCTCTCTCTCTCTCTCTCCCTCCCTCCCTCCCTCCCTCCCTCTCCTCATTCTGACGTACTTTCCATTCCACTCCGCTGTTCTATCTCAGCATTTTAATCACACAACAGTCCTCCTTTATCTGTGTTTTGACCTCGTTCTACATGTTTGTCTTTCTTTTTGCAGTTGAAGTTCTCGTGCTCCTTGCCTCAGTCCCTGGTTCCTCTTTCTTTTTTGGGGGGGTGCATTACACACAACAGCTTTGGCTTCCTCTAGGGCCCTGTCATATAAGCCCATTTGAACTCAGTTACAAAAGAGCCTTTGAGAGAGCAGCTCCCCCCACAACAGCTTGCATTAGCGGTTGCTCCAGGGGAACCAAGGCAATTCACCTCAGGTATCTACTGTACTACTACACAGTGTGAATATGGAAACGTCCTTTCCCCCCTGGGTATCAGTATGGGTAACTTGGAGAATTAAGTTTCAATACAAACCAAAGTGGAAGCTTGCTCACTCTATCTCGAGGCTTACCTTTTACACAATACGACTTCTCTGTGGCCAGTTTGTTCCTAGTCAATGCAATAATGCATCAACACACAGTTAAGGCTGTCATAGCAACAGGCAGCCACCAAGGAGCTCTGTCGAGGGTTGGTACTTGTGACTCACTGTTCAGTTTACCATGCTCCAAAAGCAGAACTTGCATTCAACAGATGGTGAGAGCGAGAGTGTTAACAGTAGGCCTACACACAAGCTATGTACGATCATTGCCATTATCTTCTGCAGCGCAACACAACGGTTGGGTTCACAGAAAAAGTTAAAGACCTCAACTTATGATGACTCCGGCTGGCATGGGAACTTCAGAAATGAGAAGAGAAACCTATTGCATATCACTCTTCGTTTTCACATTTTAGCGAGCCAGATCCAGCTGTGAAGTGTGTAGGATTGGCGGGTTCACTGAGGCCCAATTCTTATGCAGAATAAGCATTTTGCATGAAGGCATTCTCTTGTTTTTGGGACAGAAACAAATTCAGGAAGGGGGGTCAACAAAAAGACTTCCCAGGGGGGATCAGAACTCTTGACTTATTCATATTCAAGACAAAGATCAGATATCTGCGTTGTGGCTATATTGGCGTCTTAGTGTAAACACATCCTGAAGTCAAGGTACTTTATGAATGTGAATACCTATTGCATATAGAGTTAAACATAGTGCTATGTCTCTGTGATTCATGGGTTCAAAACATTGATCAAACATTTCCTGGACAGACGTTGTTTACAACATGTTGACAACATGTTAAAAAACATGTTATCTAAAGTGCATGAGGGGTAGGCCAATTCAAGGTAGTTTTTGGTGTTAATAAAAACATTGTGATGATTACAATGATTACCTTATACGAACCCAAGTAGCAGGACATTTTTATTGATACAAAGATATCATTTTCATTATATACTATTATAAATTATTTTGACATTTTCCCCCGCAGTGCATTGTAGGAGATAACAGGGCGAGGTTCTGTGTAGCTGCTTCTAGCCGCGCCGCAGGGCAGTCGGTTGATTGGCACACAGTGGTCTTTCATGCATATGCACGGTGCTGTCAACCCACTCTTCACACACAATGGCTTGCATTATGCTTCTGTAACACTCTTAAATGTGCTCTCATCCCTGATTAAGGGGAAGGACAGGGCCTTTAGTGGTGCTTCACAGTGGTCTGTGTCGACACACGCTGCTCTGACACACATGGATACTTGTAAACACTTAATGTGCCCACACCCACACACACACACATACACACACACACACACACACACCACACACACAAACACACACACACACATCACCGTCTCTGTCGCTCTGCCTCATGAATACACAGACAAAAATACACACATACACAAAGCCTCTATACCGTCCCGCCAAACACAGGTATGCATGCTGTCTCTTTTGCTAAACCACACATACACACACATACACACACACACACACAAACACACACACACACACATGCAGACAAACAAACACACACAAACAGACTTTAAATGATCCCCACACTCACAAACAATACATGTTTTATTGATCTACCACACACAGACTCACACACACAGACACGCACACAGACATAAACAAACACACACACACACACGCACACACTCACACACACACACACACACCACACACACACACACACACACACACACACACACACACACACACACACACACACACACACACACACACACACACACACACACACACACACACACACACACACACACACAGGTAAAGGCTGGCAAACATGTGTAAGCACTCATGCTTGTGTAAACACACACATGTGTAAACACCCATACACATAACTACACGTGCACACACAGCTACACGAATACACACACACACACACACACACACACACACACACACACACACACACACACACACACACACACACACACACACACACACACACACACACACACACACACACACACACACACACACACACACACACACACACAAACACAAACAAACAAACGGTGGTATTAGGCTCTTACCATATTATTTGTAACTGGTTATTCCCTTTTCCATGCAATCAACACAAACTTGTACCATTTATGTTCTTCAACATTACTAAGTAAAACATGACAATTTACCCCGTACCGCCATACCGGTGTATTTGATTATACAACGTTCGGAGAGCAGCGCTGTGCGACACTGTTTCAAACTGGACCCTTCTCAATGCTGCGCTAAACAAGCATGGTACGACTACGACTGGGATATTCTTTATAGGTCCAAGTTCGCGAGGCTTGGTATTTCAGACCAACTGGTAAAAGAGTGTGTCATGGCTTCAAACTGAAAGCCGATGCATGCATCCAAAACTATCTGTTCAAAACCAAAAAAAAATAAATGAAAAATGCAGTCGCTTATATTCGTTTCAAATACTTTATTTTGTTTTCAAAACTTGGGAATTAAAGGGGACCCATGACCAATTCAATTTTTTTTTGGGAGGTTTTTTTATTTGTTATTTATTTATTTAGGATTTCACTATACAAAGCATGATAATGTTAATTAACACATTTCTCACTGAAATACAAATTGAACGGCAGAATAGTCCGTAGTACAGCATAAAAACAGCAAAAAGCAATGATCTTCACAGAGCGAAGATCATGCACTCACTGAACTCCCCCCCCCCTCCCTCCGTCTTGGAAGAGCGATTTGGAATGAGAAATGGTTTGCTCGAAAATTAGGAAAGTTTACAACGAAAACAGACATTTTAAAGATGAACGGACTGACCAATACATTATCATTCTCCCGCAAGGCAGTACTAAGCCTTTGTTGTGTCTTTTATGTGTTGAAACCGTGGCTCTGATAAAAGCGGGAATATTAAGCGGTATTACGAATCCAAATACAGATCCTTCGAGGAAAAGTATCCCCAGAAGTCAGAATTAGGAGCGTGGAAAATATCCGAGCTGAGTAGATCAGTATGAGAGGCCTACGCGAGTCTTCACACAGGGCCATTTACAGGCCAGCAACGTGCAAATGAATGCTCACTTATTTTGGGGCAACATAAAAAAACTTTCAGTGACGCGGCTGTTGTGAAGGAGTGCTTGAACGCCACTGCCGAGACATTACTTGAAGGTAAACAAATGGATGAATTGTGTGAAAAAATAAGGCAAATCCCAATGTCAGCTACAACGACAACAAGAAAATCCGAAATGTTATCTGATGACGCACTGTCACAGTTTGATGCGGCTGTTCAGAGTGCCCCATCCTTAGCCAATGATGAGTCTTCAGATGTAACGGATAATGCCCCCAGCTTTTGGTTCATTTGGTTCATTTTTTCATCAAGACAAGAAAGAGATCTGTGAGGACCTGTTGATGATCTCACAAAGGTTCTCTCAGTCACTACAGATGGGGTACCTGTTTTGCTTACTTGAAATGTAGGCCTAGTGTACCTGTTTTGCTGACTTGAAATGTAGGCCTAGTGTACCTGTTTTGCTGACTTGAAATGTAGGCCTAGTGTACCTGTTTTGCTGACTTGAAATGTAGGCCTGGTGTACCTGTTTTGCTTACTTGAAATGTAGGCCTGATGCACTTTGTGCTTATTTGAAGTGTAGGTATTGTGTTCCTGTTCTGTTTACTTGACATATAGGCCTTATGCAATTTTTATGTTTACTTGAAATGCAGGCCTAATCTACCTGTTTTGTTTACTTGAAATGTAAATGTGTTACTTTGTCTTACTTGTTTTCCATGGTTAAAAGTCAGCTACTTGGGAATTGAAAATAAATACATCTGAAATATAAGAAAATATGCCGTGTTGATTGTATTTGACAAAAGTAGGCTATTGGGACGTGATAGGTTAGAGGTTCAGGCCTTTCTTGGAAGGGATTTTTAGTAACTGGACCTTGTTCAATTTTAATTGAAGACCCCTGATATAGGCAATACACTTTTAAAATCTGAGGCATTCAAATAGCGGTCTAGTGATCTAAATGAACAAGAACCTGGATTCGGGGATTTAGCCTGAATCTGGGGGACGAGACAGACGAACAGCAAAACAACCATGAAAACAAACATGTTTGGTAGAGAGTACGCTAACACCCCAGCAAGCAAGCAAGCTAGAAACATATAGGGCTCACAACAAAACGGTTCAGCAAACACAATTTTACAGAGACTATCAACATCAAGAAGCCTCAATACAAAGAGGACAAAGTTCACCCAAGGGTACTTACAATTTCAAGTGCAATACGGCCATGGCAAGTCGGCATCCGATTTGCAGTCTTCTTTTTCTTTCAGTTCACGCTATTCCTGAGAAGCTCGCCCAACGTTTACTCGTGTCTGGCCTCTCTGTCGGTCAGTCTCCCCTTTGGGTGTGTTCACACAGGCATTTTTTTAATATTAAAAAACACCTGACCAGAGTGTTTTTTTTTACCAACTAAAAAACTGACAGGGGGGTTTGTCTAGTTCATTCTAGAGCACAATGTTCTAAAGCACATATACGTTGCAAATCAGTTACAGTATCAAAGTGGTTTGACTACCTACTTGTATCAATATCAACTAGTTACAATGTCGAAGATATGAAAATTTGCCCTTGTTTTGGCGTTAGATGCCAACGACGAGGATAACGACGAACCTTCCCGTTTGTGGGTGCATATAAACCGGGGACGGCAGCAGTACGGTGCATTTCATAGTTTGATACAAGAGCTACGGTTTGATAATGCACAGTTCAGTGCACATTTCAGACTCGACAAGAGTCAATTTGAAACCCTTTTGTCATCATTCCGCCTTCAATAATAAAGCAAGACACCCACATGAGGCAAGCCATATTTAAACAACACGTCTTTTGAGGACTTTCCTAGTGACATAAGTTCTCGTTCATTCGACGTCGGGTGCTTTTTCTTGGGGAGTTGAACTTTTCCCAACTTTAAAACCACCCAGAGCAGTGAAAAAAACCTGCTTGCAGCGGTGTTTTCAAAGCACCCAGGATGTTTTTACAAAAACACTGCATCATAGATATATAATATTAAAACATCTACTCACACCTGAAAAAAAAACTGCCAGTGTGAACACGCCCTTTCTCTTCTTCTGTTTCTCCGACATTGGGTTTCTCTGTCTCCTTTTAGTTGGCTGATCCATAATGAATGTAACAATCCCTTTGCTACTTGTGTTTATATCGAGCCGGTTCCGTGTTTGTGGGTCTGTAGTGCCGTAAAGCATTCCGGTGCCTCGAGAGACCCGAGACTCCTGCGAGAGTGGACGATGGGTCGCCGGCAGAAACTTGCCTATTCCCTTTTTCGACCAAGACGCGCTAGGGGGAGTCGAAACAGCGACCAATCGATCCATAAAGTGTTATAGAACCATCACAATGACTCTTAACCTGTTATATTAAGGTAAATTAAGCCAAAAAAGTTGCATAGTTCCCCTTTAATACGGCGCGGTACCGAGCGGTTCAAAACAATGTTGCCGTCTCCTGTGGCTGCTTTGCGCACAGCGTTATATAATATGACTTTGGCAGTAGGCCTAATGTTGCGCCATGCATGCAGGTGTAAACGTGGGCAGCATAGCTTTGTGCCTGCCTGCTTTCAGCGAGCAATATTATTTGTAATTATTTTTATTTATATATATCATCAGTCACAGCACTCACAGCAGCCTTTCCTCTCCGGGTAAGTCGAGTTATTTAATGCCAACCATAAATCTTGCATATCAAGTAGGCTAGCAAACACCGTTGCTATTCAACTCAGTGTCCGCTGACTTTCTGCTTAATGTGATACTCATAGCAAGTTGTGCAGGTATGCAAGTGTGCGCGTTTTCATTTTTTTTAAGTAGGCCTACTGGTTAGAGAACCGTTTTAGCACCGGAACCATTTAAAAAGTACAGAGTAGGCATCGGATAAAACCCAAATGATACCCAACCCTAATTAGGACTGCCAATTAATGAACATTTCTAAAACATGTAAAACTCAAAGATTATTTTGTTTACCAGTTAAGATAGGATGCTGGTCCTCTGGCCATTGTGTTTGGTCATATCAAAAAGAAAAAAAGGCATAGCCATAAATACAGTTAACAGGACAGGAGGGGAACGGATGTTTGCTCCGGTTAGCGCTTTAGCATCGAGCTAGCGGAGCTACCGTCTTTCAAACAACTCTGACATGTTGTTTAAAACCTATAACACCCAACCTATTAAAATATCCGGATTTAATCTGGCTCTGTCCCATAAATACAGTTATTAGGACAGGAGGGGACATGCTCTACCGGACGGAGCATGCTGCCTCAGCGGGAGCGTGTCTATGTTCCCCGGGTCCTATGTTCCCCGGTCTGTTACTTTTTCCACCATTACTGCCAAATTCCAGCCGAGATAACCACCATTGCATGACGTGACAGTGTCACGTATTTCCGTGAGACTGGGTTGGTTAATTTCTAGATAGTACATAATTAAACCTGGCAGACCCGGCGCCAGAGCAAATCTATACAGGGCCACGTAGATTTTTTGGGAGGGCCCGCATCAATATTATGACAGACAGGTGTAGCCTACAGAAAACGCTGCATGGCCAACAACAGCATTGCCTTAAGACGCACGCAGTTCGCAAATAATAGCCTACACATTAACACACACAAACAGCCAAATACAAATCACATTTGCATTGTGTACCACAGACGCCAACATACAAAACATTCGCAACATTGCATCATGTGCTCGGCCAAAACATTGTTGCATAATCCAATGAAAGTGCCGGTCGAACCCATGACGTCGGCATGTGAACAGACTTCGTCTCATTTCACCAGAATTTGTAGGAAATGAGCGACAAAAATTAACGAAACAATTACCATAACACAGTGATTTTCGCTTTGCATAGCTTCAGGGCCTGTGTCCAAGTTGTGTTTATTTAATTTTTTTATCGGTTGAAACCAACACTGGCTGTGCTCTCGGGAGAGGCCGTGTGTGCAATGGGAGAGAGAACGCTTTGTGTGGAGAGAAAAAAGGAGGCACGGGAAATCGCCAAAGCCAATGCAAATCTTCGATTCATTATGTTGCGGGTCAACATGTCAGAGGCAGGAATCGTCTCTGCGATCGACTTTTACAGTGGATTTTTAGCGGCGGCTGTTGTGCTGAGGAGAGATGCCAACTGCGCTTTCCTTTCACGCACACCACAGCCGCCGGGGTCAGAGGAATAAAGTCTGCGGTAAACACATCAGTTTGGTCTATTCGGGTCAGAGTCAGAGGTAAAAGACAAAGTCTAGGAGAAGAGAGCTAATGGCGGCTGCGTTGTTACAGCTAGCGGCGGGAACTCAAATCCAGCTCCAGCAAGAGGCTCAGCCCGGTCAGGGTTTAAGCTAACTCTACTTACTGTAACTGCAGGGGTTTTTCTCCGGATAAGTAGGCCCATTACTTTTTAACCAGTGTCTGATATCCATTTTCTTTTTAAAACACCAGAGCAGGCTAGGCTACTAATTTCAATTTGCCGGTTAACGCCGTCGTTCCGTGTGACGCATTCTGAATAGTGATAGGTTTACACATATGTCAATCACATAGTCTCTTATTTTCTACACATTTTTTATTTAGTTTAACAATTATTTTTTGAGATTTTAAATAGCATCTGATATCATATATAGCATAAAATAAAAAAGTTAAATATATTTTATTTCTACAAGGGCAAAGACATCAAATGCGCGGGCCCAGTCCGGTCTGGCCCGCCCTTGGCGCCGGGTCTGAAACCTGGGCTGTTACCAACACAAACCTTGGATAACTACAATTGTGACTTAAATTGAGGGTAATAGAAGAGTTGTTTCTAAGCATTGGTTGCCTACTATCCTGGGAAGTACACAATTATATCTGAGTTATTACCAACCTAAAACAGTTACAACTACACGGTACTTAGTTGAGTTGATGGGTAATAGTGGAGGTTTTTATTAGTACTTCAGCTGTAGTTCCTTTGTATTTACTTTCTTATTACCACTGGTAATTACCCAATAATATCTATGATTTACTATATATTTACCAGGTAAATACATAGTAATTAGGGGACTGTAAAAGGAAGGGTTACCCATCATTTTAGATCACTCTTCAGGAAACCCAAATGACGATAAGATAAACCAAGGCGAGCGGCCTAATGTAATGAAGTGTAAAGAAAACATTAATTTGTAAATGTCAGTGGATTAGATCTGATGTTTTCCCTCACCCATAATGAACGGCGGCGAGTAATTATATTGGGCACCAGTCTCAGCAAGTGTCGGTGGGATACTGGAGAGACGGAAGATTGCTATCTGATAGAGACAAGTCAACAACACCTCTATCTCCTCCTCACATTTCCCCTGACGCCAAAACACTTTATCTCTCCGCCACAAACCAATAGGATATTGGGGCAGGGGGGAGGGGGGGGTGGGGGGATGACAGTTAGTTGTGTCTCGTTGATGTGCCTGTGTGAACACGTGCTTAATTTGTTTTCGCACCCTGGGACGAACATATGTCGGGTTCCTATTTTAGTATCTGTGCATACGGGAGGGGAGTCCATACGTGTTTTGCAAGAAAGCTCCTTTTTTGTTGACGTTCTTGAATGTGCTTGTTAACATGCATGATAAGGGCAAGAGTTAACGAGCGACAGAGACACCGGTTGACGTAAGCACCGAAAGAGTGTAGTTCTCTTTCTAGTCTCCTCATCCCTTGCACGCAATGTATCCCATCTTCCACCATTTCCCCCCTCTTGCCGCCCCACCCAGACAGTTTCACTGCTCCTTTCGTCACCACTATCGTCACCTGAAGGCCACTATGTCCCACAATGCAATGCAGCCCACTCACTCCCTGGCAAGTGGGACTGCAGTGACATCTACTGAGTGAGGAGAGGAGAGGATAGGGGAGAGGGGAGAAGGGAGAGGAGAGGAGAAGAGTGCATAGGGGAGAGGAGAGGGGAGGGGAGGAGAGGGAAAAATACATAAAGAGACATGAAGACATAAAAAGACAGTATGGGCTAAAATAAAGAAAATAGTAAAATTGCTGGTGAATGTGAAAAAAAATTAATAGAGAGAGAGAGAGAGAGAGAGAGAGAGAGAGAGAGAGAGAGAGAGAGAGAGAGAGAGAGAGAGAGAGAGAGAGAGAGAGAGAGAGAGAGAGAGAGAGAGAGAGAGAGAGAGAGAGAGAGAGAGAGAGAGAGAGTGTGTTGAATGTTATGTTGTTGGAAAAATAAAGCCCATTAAGTAAGGAAAAGTAAACATAGTTTGTGTGTATGACCCTTCTGAATGCAGAGATATTATGTACCTCTATCCTGTTCAGACGAGTACATAACAGTGATTGAAGGTAGAGTTTTATAGAAACTGTATACTAATACCTACTGCATTCAAATCTATATTATTACTAGTAAGTACATAAGCAACATGGTTGCCTGACTCAGATGAAAGAGAGACCCCAGAACCGATTACAAAGTTTGGAATATAGCCTAAGGTGCATGAGGTGAAGGCAGATCCATGGTAGTTTACATTGGCCATAAAACCCACTTGGCTTTAGGGACTCTAATATCAGGTGACATTTGGGAGTTGTGTTAGGAGTTGCTGTTTCATAACCAAATACACAACAGGTTAGATAAGGAAAGTGTATCGTACGATCCAAAGAAAACATACGCCAGGTTAGCAATTCTTTGTGAACTATGTTTTCCTTCACATGGTACAATATACACATACAATTATATGATGATTCTTAAAGCTAACTGGCTAGCACAACACAGGACGCCCCTGGAAATGACTTACTAGGCTTCAAGCAGTGCAAACGAAGAGGAGGATGGATGCCATCATAATCAGGCATGTTTGTATCCCCTTGAAGCAATAGAACACAAAGTATGACTTTACAAGTAGATATTACCTTAATTCTGCATGGTGTAGAAAGAGAAAGCTTCTCTAGATTCTGGATTTAAGA
Source organism: Melanogrammus aeglefinus (assembly GCA_900291075.1). Classification (NCBI taxonomy): domain Eukaryota; kingdom Metazoa; phylum Chordata; class Actinopteri; order Gadiformes; family Gadidae; genus Melanogrammus; species Melanogrammus aeglefinus. Next base: position 111,099 of record OLKM01000819.1, read on the forward strand.
TCTATAGGCAAATCCTGTCTGCTTGAGGGCAGAAGAATGGCACTAGAATCCAGAGTATTTGTTGTGCCACTGTGGTAAACATTCCTGATCACGTTTCACATTGCAAAACAACTTAACGGTGCTGTGGGTAAGATTCAAGAGATTATTTGAGCATAATTTGTTGAAATGGCATGGCCATCCGTCAGCTATTAGTTAGGGAAATGGGCTGTGAGAATATTTGTTTCGAGTTGGCTATGCCTTTGTAAGAGATAAATTTGATTTTAGATCTCAACGGGCTCATTTCTGACCAATCAGGGCATTCCTCCCCTGAGTGGTGCGGGGAATCCATCTTGCCTGTCAATCGTAGATGAAATGCAACAATTCTCAATGGTGGAGAATTGTGTGGGATGAGATGTCTACGGACGCTGGGAAATTAAATTGGAGTTAGCACTGCTAGTGCTGTATCTCCTAACCAGTGCACAGGTAGCTGGTAAAGGTGGTTCAGATTGACGGTTGTAGTTCTTGAAAAATGGTTCATATTGTCGATGTGTCTGTCATAAACATTGAACACTGGCATTTTGTGTGTGTTTGTGTGTGTGTGTTTTAGACCACAACTACTTATACAATAAAATAAATCGTACATGCAAAATGTTCCTAAGGCCATTGTGTTTAGGCATGTATGTCATAGAGAATTTAGACAAGCACAGCCAGTTTGGAAATCTCCGGTTTGGTTTCCTAAGTAAAAGGTTTGACATTTGATGATGTAATACTTGTGTTGTTCTTAGGGAAGAACAACACAATGTTAGGGATGCTAACATTGTAGGGATACAATGTTAATGCTATCATTGTTCCTGTACCATGAAATATGATTATATTGTTGTGGAAGCTGTTGGAACCAGAATATGGTATTCTAAGGCTCATTGTAGGTTTCCATTCCCATACAAGTTATATACACAATCACGATTGTATTTTCTCAACGTTCTTAGCAGACTCTACCTCGTCGGGGCATGTAACCAGTCCTGGCCCCGCCCAACGTTGGATGACATAACCATGGCTCCCTGAGAACCTGACCTATTACCATGGGGACCTTGATTGTCAGGGCCAATCAAAAAAAAACCTCTACAATTGCACTGTAAGCGTTGGGGGTCCACTTCGCCCTCTGGCCCCCTTGCCAAGAGGGCATTAGAGCAGCGGCCTACCATCTGAACCTCCGCGGGTCCCCACTCAGGGCACCATGGTTGTGTAGTAAAAACCTAGAGGTTCCCTATCACCGTACCTGCCATCTCTTCCTTATGGGACCATATCCAAACACGCGACCAGTGCTGACTGAGGGGAATCCCTGGGCAGTGGAGCAAGAAAAGAGGACATTGACAAGGTAAGCTGCTGCTTACTGCCCTCTGGTAAGGGCTGGGATCTCGTAGACATCTGATGTGATGGCAGAGCTCCGGAAGACGACCTGTAGCAGTGCTTGTCCCTTACGTAAAGGAATAAGATGATTGAATGAGGGGATGATATTGACAGATATCATTATCTCACGGTGTAGATGAGACAAGCGACAATAAAATAAATAATGAGGAACATTGTAAATATAGAAATATGAGAATATGTGTTAATCGCAAAAACCAATGCCAAATTTCATTGCAATTATGTATTAAAGCTTCTACTTAATTGTCTATTTATTTAATTTAGTCATATTCAGTGTTCCATAATGATATTCTTGGATCAGCTCACATGAAACTGATGAAGGCGCAGCTTATGCATGACAGCCAGTGGATCCTTCAGGATAAAAAGTAAACGGTTAGGGCAAAGCAAGAGACTGGGATGGAGGGAAGAGGGATTGTACTGTAAAGCAACACCAAAGAAGCTCTGGAGCCCTTGATAAATCAGGCACCTATATTAAACAAAAAGCCTTTTGGGACAGTGATGACAGTCAGAATCTATTCCTCAGGTCCACTGCATCTCGTTTGCCTTATATATAAGATAGGAAGTGTCTTCAAACAAATGCATGCACAAACAAACATACAATGACCTCTGACTGGCCTTAAAAGAACGAATAATTCAAGAGCTCGCTTTGCATTCATTCAGTCACATTATATGAATACAAATTCCAGATTTTGCTGATTTTCTCCATGAGGCATACAACACGTCAATATAAGGAGGATGTTTCTTGGTTGAATTTGTTTCCTGCGGTCTCTTTGACTGTAGATAGCATATACATAAATGTTAACAATTCCACAGTGTGTACACCTTCCACCAGTACATATGAAGAACAATTCCACTCAGAGAAAAGCTTAGTCCACCTGTCAATCTAAGCATCTATTCATTTATATATTTGATTTTTTATTTTGGTTAAGGTCTTTTTGACTAAAGATTGCATTTACATAAATGTTAACAATTCCGCAGTGTGTACATCTTTCTTCAGTACATATCAAGTACAATTCCACTCAGTGCAGGCTCAGTCCACCTGTCAATCTAAGCATTCATTCATTTACTATATATTTGATATTTATTTTGGTAACGTACACACACTTTTGGTTCCCGCTTCAGCGGATTTCGCCACGGCACTGATTTATATCATATTAGCTATTTCCATCCAGGGCGGCTCGTTCATTGTATAGAGTGCCCTTGGTGGGCACAGCCCACGTCTATGAAAAGCCAATGACACAGGGACACATGTCAAATAAAACCACATTACTGTTGAGTGATTGACAGTGTTATGGGATGGTGAAGAAGGAGACAGGCATACAGAGCTAGGGTTTCCCGGGCAAAGAGAGGAAGAAAGGAATGTGGGGCAAAAAGAGAGAGAGAGGTAGTATAGGTGAAGACATAGAGCAATGGTCTTTGAGTGTGTGTGTGTGTGTGTGTGTGTGTGTGTGTGTGTGTGTGTGTGTGTGTGTGTGTGTGTGTGTGTGTGTGTGTGTGTGTGTGTGTGTGTGTGTGTGTGTGTGTGTGTGTGTGTGTGTGTGTGTGTGTGTGTGTGTGTGTTTCAAATTAACAGTAAAAGAGTCTAAAGAACATTTTTTCTGACGGGGAAAAAAAACCTTGAAGTTCAATATTGTGAATCAATTCAGTTCCTACAAGTAAACTTTTGTTAGTTTACTTGGACTTGAACAAGGAGGAAAGTCAGTGTTGTATTTCATCTTTTTCGGTTCATATGTGTGGTGAAGAAAGTAATCTGTTTGGCAGCTTCCTGAAGAGCTTAAGGCAGGATTTGACTGTATTCACCTCTCAGTTGTAACTGTTGGAGGAGACAGTTCACGGTGCGTGTTATAAGGCACTCAAATGCAAACGGTGTTGACAAATGCTGTGCCCAACCTTCGCTCCATGCCAAAAATGTCCTTTGTAAATCCTGGCAATCCGGTCAAATGTTGTTTTGTGACTTATTGCAAAAGTTCAATATAAGGTGGAACCGTATAACTCATCCGAACGTGACAAGAAAGTAAAAAAACGAAAAAATGTTGAAGGAAAATATTATCAATGGCTTGTCTCTTCTGCCTAGCGTTCGAGCTAACTCATTTGTGGCTGAGTTTATCAATACATTTCACTATGTTTTGATCTGCTTACCAAATATATACACTTCATATTAAATCAAACCATCAACTCAAACTCTGAGAGGGAAATACAACGTAGAAACCATGACTTTTCAAGGAACACAACCCATTTAGTATACCAAATGATACATAAACCAATTAGCCAGTCGCCAGCGGAGCAGTAACTCTATATGTATATTTAGAAATATATACATATATATATACATATATATATACATGTCGTCCATCTATGATATCCTATTCTGTCCAACAGGACCAGAGTACAAAGGCAGATACATTGTGCTGCTCTAACTCGGCATGCATTCCATGCTGTCGGTGGTCATGCTCTAATGTAACTAAGAGTGTTTTTAATTGACCAATGATAAACAGGTTCAGTGAAGCATTGACGGTGAGAAATTCAACACTAGTACTTTGCATTGGTGGGAGTTTGAACCTTTGAAAAAATGAGGACTATGAACAACAAAACAAAAACAAAAACAAAAACCTCCAAAATGGCAAAGATTTAGAAGACGATGAATGAATTATAAAATGTGTATTTCATGAGGTCCTGGTGTCAGTGATAGAGCTGTTTACCCCAATGCATATGTTTTAATAAATCAGCACAGGACATGCTTAGTGTCCCATTCTTTCTTATTACCTTCCACTGGCTGATGGAGCACAAAGCGAGAGATCAATACCCCCGTTCCCCCCACGTACACGCACACACCTTTGCATCAGGGGTTGTGCTTGTTCACCTATTTCCCAGGTTATGAGACGATTAGCATCCCATTACCAACTGTCCAGGCTGGGAGCTTTCCCTCTCTGCTGTTTGCCCATTGGAATGATGAAGCAGCATCATGATAAACAATAACTCATAATCACTGACTCACAGATGCACCCACACACACACACACACACACACACACACACACACACACACACACACACACACACACACACACACACACACACACACACACACACACACACACACACACACACACACACACACACACACACACACACACACACACACACACACCACACACAACACACACACACACACACACACATACAATCTCACACGCACACATGCAAACAAACATCTACCAAAACACAACACACACACACACACACACACACACACACACACACACACACACAATACCCCCCCACACAGACAAACATGGTCATCTCAACCCATGTCTAATAGTTTGGCATAGTGGAGGGGAAGTAAAGTGATAAGGCTGCACAGATCTCTAGCAGTGGCGGGAGGAGGGGGGAGGGAATGGGGGAGGAGGGGGAGGAGGAGGAGAAGGAGGTGTTGAGGTTGTGTGTGTCTGTTTGTGTGTGTGTGTTGGGGGGTCGGACAGGAGCAGTGGTAGGCCGGATGCACTGATGGAGTGAAGGAAGGCAGAAGCGGGAACAGCAAAAGGTCACTGGAAGCCTGATGGGACCCTCCCAGGTTCACCAGGTCATCGTCCTCCTGATGTCTGTGGCTCTGAGTTTGTCTCTACAACTCTTCCCCTCTTCACTCACTTACTCACTTTCCCTCTGTCGCATGCACTCCTCCATGCAATGCCGCTTGTTGGTGTGGCCGTCCGTGTGTATGTTTGTATGTATGTATGTATGTATGTATGTATGTATGTATGTATGTATGTATGTATGTATGTATGTATGTATGTATGTATGTATGTATGTATGTATGTATGTATGTATGTATGTATGTATGTATGTATGTATGTATGTATGTATGTATGTATGTATGTATGTATGTATGTATGTACGTACGTACGTACGTACGTACGTACGTACGTACGTACGAAGAGAGGGAGGGAGGGGAGGGAGGGGAGGGGAGGGAAGGGAGGGAGAGAGAGAGAGAGAGAGAGAGAGAGAGAGAGAGAGAGAGAGAGAGAGAGAGAGAGAGAGAGAGAGAGAGAGAGAGAGAGAGAGAGAGAGAGAGAGAGAGAGAGAGAGAGAGAGAGAGAGAGAGAGAGTGAGTGTGGTACTGCACACATAATTGAAGAGGAAACCCTGAATTCCAATACTGGAATTTCTGCCTTCAGAGTGCTTTCCGTGCGTGCGTGCGTGTGTGCGTGCGTGCGTGCGTGCGTGCGTGCGTGCGTGCACACTTGTGTGTGTAGGTCTGTTCTTTCAGGGGTGAAATGAGTTTGGCTGCTGGTTAAAGAGTCACACTCTGACTTTGGACCAGTGGATCTGCGATCAATAGAAATGCAGGGGAAGACGCAGAGAGAGCAGACGGAGGAAGAAACCAATGGGATAATATAGAGAGACAAACATACAACGTAAATGAGTTGTGAAATGCAGAAAAATAAATGTTTAGATATCTAATTACACATATAACATCTCCACATCCCTTAAACATCAACAGAGAGACACCCTTACCCACACACACACACACACACACACACACACACACACACACACAAATACATTCGCTGTGGTTGTTTTCACGCTCGTTGTATCATTAAAATGTAAATGAACCCCTCGTTTCAGCTTGACATCTGATTCAAATGAATACAATTGGTTTTGGCCTGAGGGTTCCAGGAAGGAGGGGGGAGGTGATATCCCCATGCTTACGACCAACGGTCCGGTCGGAGCTCTACACATTGTGACGTTGAGATGCCGATATGCCGAGATGCAGAGAAAAGGTGCTTCAATGCCAAGAAAACAAGGCGGCTTCAGTTTGGGCAAGATGCTGGAGAGTGGCACAAACGTTGGATTTTAAACCTGATATCTGTCCATCACGGCCTTGTCATAGTAACAGTGATAAAATAGCAAAATGTTCAACATGATACAGTACATGTTTAAAAGAGAAAGGAAATTGGGTTCACAGCCCCTTTAATATACCATTATGTAACGATAAGATTCATGAGGGAGGAAAGTTGTTCAAATGAATGAAAAGGAAGATATGGGTAATTAGACTGTAATACCAAAACTGATAATCTATTGATTGCTCCCAAATCCTGTGTTTGGTTGCTTCTAATGGCTTAGCATTTTACAGTTGGGTTGCAGATACCTGGAGAGAGATTACTTCCTCAGTCAGGTAGGTTACTTACTACTTGATTACTTACTAAGTCAGGTATCACAACATAATATATTTCACCACAGCTTCTCTTCAATTATTTCAAACATGTGTAATCCCCCGGAAATGTGTTTATTGAGAATGTTAAAAGGCAAGGATCTGTGTTTTCTTCTGAGAGGACTCTTTGTGCAATGACGGCTGAAGAGAAGTTAATCCATGTGTGTCAGCATTCAAAAACATTGTCCCTAAGCTCAGTAAACGATGAAATCTGCACTAAGAGCTAATAGTATTATTGGCTGCTGTACAGTATTGGGTCTTTGCTAATTTCCTAATTTGATTTCCTTCCTCAAATAGAGCACATAATTTGTTTAGGGGACCAGAATTCACCAAATTGAGCTGGTAAGCTCCTTGGCACTGGTAATGGGGATAAACAGCAAGCGAGGACCGAGGACTACTCATGGTGCCTGTCTAACTAACACATAAACACACACGCACAGACACAAGGAAACACCTTTTGTGCCTTGCATTTGTCTTTGTGTAATGATGGGAAGTCTGTGGATTAGCAAATGGCACTCTGTCCATGTTCTTGCTTAACACGTACGCGCACACACAAACAAAAACACACGTACACACAGACACCCACGTGCACATACACACAGATTCTAAATAGCTTCTGCTGTGTTCGGGCTCAGGTATACAATTACAAAATTCAATCCCACCCAGCAAGGTGCGTGCAAACACACACACAGATACACACACAGACACAACCCCCCCCCCCCACACACACACACACACACACACACACACACACACCCTGACACAAACACACACGCCAACTCCAAGCACCGCCCCTGCACTCACATTCATTACGAAAAGCTTCTTGCCTACACAGAAGGTGTATGCCGGGGGTAACGTTAAGAGCCCCCACGTGGTGTAATGTGGATAAACACACACATTGAGATTTGAGCTCGTTAACGGCAGACAGTGTTAATGCTAATGATCTGCCACACACTTTATTTTTTCCCAGGTCACACATCTCAGTAAGAGGAAGGCCAGTGGATACGAGTGTGTGTGTGTGGCTGTGTGTCTATGAGTATAGGACTCACTAGCTTCCCATTTCTCTACCCTACCATTATCCCACACTTTCCCAGTTTGGGATTTTCATACACCCTCACTGAGAGGAGACAAACAAAGCAGGAATAGCGGTCATGAGCTTCCAAATATCCATCCAACTCACCTTTATAAGCTTTAGGTGCTGTACAGATGCACCTAGCTGGAGGACCCCGCAGACTGATGCCGCCATGCAGCCGAAGCTTCATATCAGCAGCAGCCGAACGCGCGTGTCTTTGGGGTGAATGTGTGAGCAAGGGGATGGGTGGGTGGAGGGTAGATGATGACTGACATGTGGGAGCTTGATGTCGCAGCATGGCTTCGGGGGCCAGAACAAGCCATCACGCTCCTTCATCCTCGCAGGGACGGTGCTACCATTAGTCTGCTATCCCCTCCGCCCCCCCCCTATTAGACAACAAAACTAACGGCCCGCAACCTCGCTGATTCCCCTCGGGTTGGTCCACATTTGGTTTCAGTCTTTATGTTCTTTCCTTTGGAAATGAAATCGTCGTGTTCAGGCAGCCCCTGTGCTGTTGACGACGCCTCTCGTCGCCATCCATCGCCGTCACCTGCTCCTGTCGAGCCCACCCACTCCTTCCCCCCCCCCTCTCCCCCCTCCCCCCTCCTCTCGGTGTCACCCTACCTTACCTCACGCCAATGCAAGGCTCAGGGCCACGCAGCCGCCACTGAACAACCCCACCCCTTCCAAAACACACACATACCTACACACACGTACACACATACCTACACACACGTACCACACACACACACACACACACACACCACACACACACACACATACACACAACACACACACACCACACAGAACACACACATCCCACCCTCACAAAGACAACAGCCCACGACTCTCAGTCCTACTCTCCCCCACCACCTTCGATTCAGGGTTGGAACAATGGGGGCTGTGGGGGGGCTGGGGTGGGGGTGGCTGGTGTGGGGGCTGGGGGTGGCTGGGGGGGGGCTCGGGGGGCGGGCGGGGGTAATGAGTGAGCACGCGGCGCAGAGAGAAGGAGCCCGGCTGCGCTGTTCAGTGGCGCTGCTGCGCTGAGTGACAGGGTGTTTGCGCGGCGGTGACATTCAGTCATTCACTGGGCGTCAAACCCCTCTATTTAACCAGCCGTGGCGCGCCAAAGAGCCCGACTGCATCCCGACGCGGAGAGGGGAGGTTGGGGAGTCACGGAGAGACGGGGCGGGATGAAATGGATGCTCTGATCATGTGGAAAATGGCACTCTAGGCGTGTGTGTGGTCATGTGTGTGTGTGTGTGTGTGTGTGTGTGTGTGTGTGTGTGTGTGTGTGTGTGTGTGTGTGTGTGTGTGTGTGTGTGTGTGTGTGTGTGTGTGTGTGTGTGTGTGTGTGTGTGTGTGTGTGTGTGTGTGTGTGTGTGTGTGTGTGTGTGTGTGTTCGTGCGTGTGCGTGTGTGTGCGTGTGTGTGTGCGTGTGTGTGTGTGTGTGTGTGTGTGTGTGTGTGTGTAAACACACATGCAAACAGCTTGCTTCACTCAGTCCCAGGTCTTTGTTAGTTATTGTTGGTAAGTGTGCCGGAATATGTTTCTTTGTATGCTTTGCGCGTGTGACTTTCTGTGTTTGCACGTGTGTGTGTGTGTTTGAATATGTGTGTGTGTGTGTGTGTGTGTCTGAGTTTATGTGTTTGGCTGTGTTTGCATATGTGTGTGTGTGCATATGTATGCATGTGTGCATGCATGTGTGTGTGTGTGTGCGTCGCGTCGGAATGCAGGAGATTGGTCGGACTTCAAATGAGGTGAGTTGACATCACTGCATCCAGTTTCAAACACAACATTTTTCCATTGTAGATTACAGCCCAGGAAGACGGAGCAAAGCTACTCTTGTACGTCATATTTCACAAATTTCTCGGCTGATTACGTTGGAGACGACGCCATCTGAAGGAACAATATCATCGTGAGGTGGGTGTGAATGCTGCAACGCAAACCTGAAGTCAAGTGATACGTTGGAGAGGCAGAGCTTTTGATGATGTGAAAGGTAGCAACGTTTTATTCTTTCAGGAACTCAAGTCGAGGTGTGAAACCAAAACGATGACAACTCAGGATGGAACCTTGTTGCCCTGAGCAGCTTGGGCTCCGCTCATCTCATGCGATCCCAAAGCTTGTTTGAGATTATTTAATTCAGTCGGTTGCCGCGAGACGGTTGTATCCGCGGAACGCGGTGTGTTTGACTTGTTTGGCATTTCCTCGCAATGGAAGCGTTATTGAACATGATGAGTCACATGATCAGTGAACCGCTTTACAGCAGCACTCAGGCTGCACGTGGAACCGCTCAGCACCACGGACAGCTCTCCCTCCCCCTCCTCTGCCGCTCCTCTCTTATTCCCCTTTCTTCTCCTTTCCTACCCCCTTCCCTTCGCCTTCATCGTCTCCTCCTATCCCCAATCCCCGCCTCAATACTACTGTCCTCTCCTTATCTCCTCGCTCCTAATTCCTTCGACGTTTTCCTCCCCCTTTCTGAATAAACGCTGTACTTCGTTCGTCATCAGGGACTCTGGCTTGAAACGGTGACAAGGAATACATCTGGGTGGATGCTGGAGCCAAGTCGAGCGAAAAAATCTTACAGGGACTTCTTCTCATCTGAAGCCACATGGTGTAGCTACAGTGTCAAACCGTTTCTCTGTGATCTAAACCAACGGGGCTCGGTGGGTAGGGAAGAGCTAATGATGTTCATGCTATGACAAAAGAGCACGGATTTATAACTGGTCACTGTCGATACTTTGCCCAAGTTCTTCTTGGGGGTGTCAAGCCACGACAACAACAATCCTTCAATCCATAATCATGTCAAGTGTAAAAAAAAAAACAGAGAAATCTATTTTATGTTTTCCAATGCTGTATTTCAAGCTACTTTCCAAGGTCTTTTATTGAGTGCTTTAGAAGTGCTTCACAAGTTCACAACACACTCATTGTTTATTGAGATGATAAGCAAATACTAATTCAAGAACTTATAGGCTTACATGCTGAAGTGCAAGTCCTACTTGAGTGGCATTAGAGCCCGTTGATTGCTCAGATGCTTTAGTTATAATTGGAAAAATTTAATAAAGCACAGCTGCTATCCCCAGTATATGTTTTTAGTTGCTTTATATTTACTTTATTTAATTTATTAACTAAATTAAAAACAATGCCACACACAGGTGGCAAGTGGCAGAAAGGAGACATGGGTTATAAAAGACAAGAATAAATGCATAAACATTTTTATCACTTTCCGACACACGTGCAATGCCTCTATTTTGTTATAATAATGTCAGACTTTAAAACACACACGCACACACGCACACACACACACACACACAAACACAAACACACATACAGGAGCAATCTGTTACACACACATGCACACAGCCGGTGGATATTTGAGGAAAAGAAAAACAAGTAAGACACACACAGAGAGGGGGAAAACAAAAGTGAAAAAGAAGGAGGCACAGCTTGTAATTGACAGAGAGAGATAGTGAAACTGAGAGAGAGAGAGAGAGAGAGAGAGAGAGAGAGAGAGAGAGAGAGAGAGAGAGAGAGAGAGAGAGAGAGAGAGAGAGAGAGAGAGAGAGAGAGAGAGAGAGAGAGAGAGAGAGAGAGACAGAGAGAGAAACAGAGAGACAGAGTGAAAGAGACAGAGACAGAGAGACAGAGACAGTGAAAGACAGAGAGAGACAGAGACAGAGAGAGAGACAGAGAGAGAAAGAGAGAGACTCAGTCAGCGAGAGAGAGACAGAGAGTCAGAGACAGAGACAGAGTGAAAGAGAGAGATAAAGAGAGCGAGAGAGAGAAAGAGAGAGAGAGAGAGAGAGAGAGAGAGAGAGAGAGAGAGAGAAAGAGAGAGAGAGAGAGAGAGAGAGAGAGAGAGAGAGAGAGAGAGAGAGAGAGAGAGAGAGAGAGAGAGAGAGAGAGAGAGAGAGAGAGAGAGAGAGAGAGAGAGAGAGAGAGAGAGAGAGAGAGAGAGTGAGAGAGGAAGAGAGAAAGAGAGGGATGGAGGGACGATCATCACCACTTGAGTAACAAAATCAGGGGTCAGCGGGGTCGACTGAACACAAGTTGGGAAGAGGACAGGGTGCAATTATTTATACCCAGAGCTGAGGTTACACATCAAGCCCCTACCCTCTAACCCAACACACAAAGACACACACTGACACACACACTTGTGTCTGTACTCTCACGCACACAGAGACGTCCTCGCGCACATAAAAAGTGTGGTACATACACACGCCCATACACTAAGAA
>OLKM01000819.1:128018-135518 GCA_900291075.1 Melanogrammus aeglefinus
TGAAAGATAATGGTTCCAAGCAGGACAGGTGCTTGGAACCAGCTTGTCCTATATATATAATATATATATATATATATATATATATATATAATATATATATATATATATATATATATATATATATATATATGTGTGGTATGTATATATATATATATATATATATATATTATATATATATATATATATAATATATATATATATATATATATATATATTATATATATATATATATATAGATAGACCATACGTATATAGTGGGATTCAATTAAGTAAGACTTTGATTGGTCACATTCTTGAAGCCTACAGACTGAAAGGACATCTTCTCAAGAATGGATGTGTACAGGTTGTGGCTCAACATAGCCTCAGTATTTCCAACTCCAAGATCCTTTATGTAGAAAAGTTGTCAATCTTCAAGGTTCTTTCTGCAGTTAAAATGCATTTATAGTCGGATATAGACACATAAAAAATTATGAAAGCTGTAAATGATGTATTTATATTCATATGAAGATTTATATGAATCGTCATTGTGTGTGTGTGTGTGTGTTTTTGTGTGTGTGTGTGTGTGTGTGTGTGTGTGTGTTGTGTGTGTGTGTGTGTGTGTGTGTGTGTGTGTGTGTGTGTGTGTGTGTGTGTGTGTGTGTGTGTGTGCGTACGTGCGTGCGTGCGTGTGTGCGTGCATGTGTATGTGTGTGTTTGTGTGTGTTTGTGTGTGTGTGTTTGTGTCTGTGTCGGGGTGTGTGTCTGTGTCTGGTTGTGCGTTTGTGCTCTGACGTTTCATTGTTTGCCTGTCAAACTTTTCTCTCTCTTAAACAGGGACACACATGCATATACATTTTAAGTTTCCCAAACAAAGTACACACAGATGCCTTGACACATACACACCAATGTGCACACACTCACACACACACAGATGAACTCTTTAACAAGCGTACACTCACACGCACGTACAAGACACAAAAAACCCATAGGCCAAATATCTAAACATATAACGCCAAACATCCAATAGACTAAACCTCAAATGAAATCTACTCCCAGAAAAACATCCCAGACCCCCGTTTGGAGCATATACGGGATGAGCTCGGAGGCTGAATCCATACAGTTCTCATAGGGGGCCTCACTGCGGCCGAGGCGGCAAGCCCCCGGTGGCATAATGACCACAATTTGGCCAAAGGCTGATTCATTCCAGCATCAAAGTGGCGGTAATGAGGACCCAGTGATACTAAGGAGACACACAATAGCTCAGATATTGCTTCTAATTAATGGAGCCGATGGTGGGAGCATGAATCTTTTCATACGCCGAGCAGTGGAGGCCAATCTTTTCATCCAGAGGCATTCTGCGGCGGCGGTGGCGGCGGCGCTGGCTGCTGGGCAGAGCTATTGTTCCCTTTTCTGCCACTTTGCTCCGTCTCATGTTTTAGAGGGAGAAGACTTTCATGAGCCATTTCTGCGAATCAGTGTGTGTGTGTGTGTGTGTGTGTGTGTGTGTGTGTGTGTGTGTGTGTGTGTGTGTGTGTGTGTGTGTGTGTGTGTGTGTGTGTGTGTGTGTGTGTGTGTGTGTGTGTGCGTGCGTGTGTGTGCGTGTGTATGTGTGTGTGTGTGTGTCTATGTAACTTATGGCCTGCTTTACGCACTAGTGTATACCTATACACATACACACTACAAAACCATGAACAAAGAACAAACAACTGCTGTTGTTGTAACCCTAACTGCATGGATATAAACACGGATACACAAAAGACAACCGTGAAAAATGCACTCATACACATATCAAACATACACAAAGCCACACTGAAATGAACACACATAAGCAAACAAACGCACACACAAGACCACAATGTCATGAACACCCATACACGCACAAACACAAATGTGCACATTAGTCGTGCTGTATTTCAAAGTGACCTTGGAGTAGTTGATATCAGAGAAGAGACACCATCACCCAGCAGGGAACAGTAGTTCATCAGTGAACCGCAACAACAAACCAAACAATATTGGCTCTGATGCTGGCTCAAAGGGCCTGCATCTGGGCTGATGAGACTGAGAGAGAGAGAGAGAGAGAGAGAGAGAGAGAGAGAGAGAGAGAGAGAGAGAGAGAGAGAGAGAGAGAGAGAGAGAGAGAGAGAGAGAGAGAGAGAGAGAGAGAGAGAGAGAGAGAGAGAGAGAGAGAGAGAGAGAGAGAGAGAGAGAGAGAGAAGAGAGAGAGAGAGAGAGAGAGAGAGAGAGAGAGAGAGAGAGAGAGAGAGAGAGAGAGAGAGAGAGAGAGAGAGAGAGAGAGAGAGAGAGAGAGAGAGAGAGAGAGAGAGAGAGAGAGAGAGAGAGAGAGAGAGAGAGAGAGAGAGAGAGAGAGAGAGAGAGAAAGAGAGAGAGGAAGAGAAAGAGAGAGAGAGAGAAAGAGAGAGAGAGAGAATGAGTGAAAGAGAGAAAGAGAGAAGGAGAAATCCTGGGAGGATGTCAGGGTGACAGAGAATGACAGAGCTTGATAGAAAAGGCCATCGTACGGAGGGATGGAGTTAGACAAGAGAAGATGAGAGGAGACAAGCAGTAATACAAGAGAAGATTGAATGGTGGAAAGACGAGAGGATAAGTTGATTTGGTGTTTGTGTGTGTGTGTGTGTGTGTGTGTGTGTGTGTGTGTGTGTGTGTGTGTGTGTGTGTGTGTGTGTGTGTGTGTGTGTGTGTGTGTGTGTGTGTGTGTGTGTGTGTGTGTGTGTGTGTGTGTGTGTGTTTTGCCACAGGTATGTGAACAATAACCTTAAAGCAATGTCCTTGCATGTTATTTTAGATGGATGACTGCAGTAAGTAAATCAATAGTTTGAGAAGATCCTGTATGCAACGAGTAAACACAATTAGACACGTACGCACATACAGTTTTAACTAACGATTAAATTAATTCAACTGATGATTTATCACGAAATAGCTTTTACAAGAGAGAACTTTGGCCGCATGAGGTTGTAAAATAAACGCTCAAATGATAATGGATTGAATCAAAATAATATTTAAAGGAGGTGAATACCTAAATACATCAAACAATTTATATCTTGTTAAGTTGTTTTGGGCCTTTTGCCTTTTCCGTCAAGTTAATCACCCAACTGAGTTGTTTCAGTTAGTCCTCAAGGATTCCTCGATACATCTTTAATGCAGCCCATCGTTTCTCACCTGTCACCTTGTTAGACCTAATTCCAAGATGTTGTGGAACGATAGACCACACAACCACAATACCAAGGGTTTCTTCATTTGTTGCGGTGACTGTTGGGAGGAGAAGAAGAGAATGGGGGGGGACTGGTATGACCCAGAGGTCACTGAGGACCCGGTTCATTAGGAAGGAAGTCAGTTTCAAGATTGCTGTCTTTTTCACTTATTTAATGAGAGACAGAGACAGAGAAATAGACAGAGATAGAGACAGAGAGAGAGAGAGAGAGACAGAGACCTAGACAAAGACAGAGCCAAAGAGACAGAAACAGACAAAGAGAGAGACAGAGAGAGAGAAAAACATCCAGATATGGATCTAGTTTTGTGTAGTGTTGATGAAAAGAAACAGATAGACAAGGTGCGAAAACATGGCACAGCAAAACAAAACAAGGAAAATAAACAAGCAACAAAGGGTGCACACAGGCAAAAAAAATAGAAAACATCTGTGAACGGGGTAAAGGTGACAATGTGATAACACCAGGACACATATCTGGGCCATACAGGACCAGCTTGTATTCCTCTCCTGTGTGTAGGGGTTGTGACCAATGGGATGGCTAAGGCTTAGCCACTGCATTCAGACATAAAAAGATTAGGGCAATCCTGCAGTTAGACACGCGCACGCATGCACACACACACACACACACACACACACACACACACACACACACACACACACACACACACACGCACACACACACACACACACACACACACGCACACACACACACACACACACACACACACACACACACACACACACACGCACACACACACACCACACACACACACACACACACACACACACACACACACACACACACACACACACACACACACACACACACACACACACACACACACACACACACACACACACAATCGGAAAAAGCATTGTGAGTTCCACATACAGCCAGCGTATCCCTTTGGCTCAGTACAATAATCTGGCCTCATGAGACGTTTATCAAAGTCACACGCAAGCCAACATTCATCATAGCCACACACACACACAGACACACAGGAAAACGAGCACACAGTCATGCCACACACAAAGGAACACTGACACGAACACACACAAACGCATTTATTGGCTACACTCGATCGGTGATTGTATGTGACGAAGGTATTGCTTTTGAGCGGCAATGCTTTTTAATTTTAAAAAACTACAGTGGTCCACACAGAGACATTGTTTTGAAACAACAAACACACTGGGTCATGTACAGTGTATCCCAACCTCTTACACACCAACACCACCACACACCCACACCAACACACCCACCCACACACACCCACACCAAACCCCCGCACACACACACACACACACACACACCCAAACACTAACACTGTTGTTTAGCTGGATACCCAATCACAGTTTAAATGCATTAGCACAACTTTTACTTGCCTTCGGAGACTATTGATTGGTTCTAATCTAGATAGAAAATGCTACTGAAACAACTTGAAGGACGAGAAAAAGGACAGACAGCAAGGAAGAGAGTTGCTGGGAAAAAAAGTGATTAAAGCCAATGGAGCCTATATTTTGCCCAGGTCTCATTAGGCAACAGATTGGAGTCACTGTGTAATCCGTTAAGAGAAAGCGACAAGTAGCAGAAAGGTGCTTAACAGAGTAAAAAAAGCATTTCTATTGAAAAGATCAGAAGTGGATCCAGAAGCTCATCATTTAGAGTGAGAAAGAGTGACGCAAACACTGAGGGGGAGAGACCCAGTGACCACTGTTTGTGTTTGTGTGTGTGTTCATGTGCGTGTGTGCGTGTGTGTGTGTTTGTGAGAGAGGAATTGTGTGTGTGTCTGTGTTTGTGTGTGAGAATGTTTGTGTGTGTGCGTGTTTGTTTGTTTGTTTGGTCATCAACGACGTGTGTGTGTGTGCGTACGTACGTGTGTGTGTGTGTGTGTGTGTGTGTGTGTGTGTGTGTGTGTGTGTGTGTGTGTGTCTGTGTGTGTGTGTGTGTGTGTGTGTGTGTGTGTGTGTGTGTTGTGTGTGTGTGTGTGTGTGTGTGTGTGTGTGTCACAATACAACCTCTGATCTCCGTTACTTCCGTTGATTTATCTCATAGTTAACTTAGTCCAACATCCGCTCTAAAGCTCACCAAATATAGTAAAGACATGTCCAACTACAAGTCAGACACGCCGTCCCCATCTCCATCATCATCATCATCATCATCATTCATCATCATCCCCATCATTGTCGCCATCATCACCAATTAATAATTCATAATTCAATAATCTGGATGGGCCGCTAAGCATAAAAAAATAAAAAAGCACCCTCCCGCAGTCGCTAGCTGGTGCCCAAAGAGCCTGAAGAAATGGCAATTGCATGCCCATAATGTTCAGTCAGCGTGCCGCAGCGGCGGCGGCGGAGCTAGCCCCCGAGGCTCGAGGGCTAGCTGAAGTAGTGTACTTTGCAGGGTGCCATTTGGAATGCAGACGCAGTAATCGTAGGGATTTAAAAGAGCAATGGAGCAATCACAAAGGTCCATCCCCTCAAGGCTAAAAAGGAATAATATGAGGGCATAGGAAAAGGAGCATATGAAAATTCATTCAATGAAATTCTGTCTTTCTTGCTATACTTTAGCCCCCCAACCCCCCCCCCCCCCAGTGACAGACAAAGAAAATCTAATTTAGGAAAGGCTTCTTTGATCAGGATTAGGGAGTAAGCATGACAATGTTTAACTGTCAATTTTCCTCATTTCTGAAAGCGTACTGTGGATTAAGTAGAGTGAGCCAGTGGACTTCAGAGCCAGGAGACTACAGCTCTGTGTAGACTCCGACTGTGGAAAGTGCCAACCTTTAAAGCTAATGTGACTTACTCCCTTTCTTGGGGTTTGCAGGTCATTAAATTAGATTGTGTAGTTGTTGTTTTGATTTTTTTTTTGTCGGGCAAAAAAGAAAGAATCTATAAAAATCAATATTCAAACTGTGCTTACAGTGGGCCTTCTACAACTCTGCGAAAAACAGAATATTATGTCTAATAAATAACACAAAGTGGCGGGCGCAGTGCAGATATTTACATTATTATTTGTGATATATTGTTTAACATTAATATCTGCCAAGGTGCGGCATTGCATGAAATGCTAAACCTCATATTTTAGGACAATACAAATGGCTTTGGATGCATTTTATTAGTGCTGGCATCATTAGTCGTACACAGTTTGTCTCAGACCACCATAAACTTTAGAAGATACATGCATTTCGCACATTGCAAACAATGCTTCCTATATTTAAGCAGCACAGTAGCAGGAACTTGTAATGGGTATTCTGGGTCTTTACTGGGGTACATCGGGGTCACAGGCCACCCTGGAGATTGGGGAATGCGTAAACACTGCGGCTTTAGAGAAAATGACTTTGATTCTTCCTGCGATTAGCACTCACTCTCATTGGCCTTAGACTAGTAGTCATATCTGCTCTCCTCACACTGAACATGTGTGTGTGTGTGTGTGTGTGTGTGTGTGTGTGTGTGTGTGTGTGTGTGTGTGTGTGTGTTGTGTGTGTGTGTGTGTGTGTGTGTGTGTGTGTGTGTGTGTGTGTGTGTGTGTGTGCGCGCGCGTGTGTGTGTGTGTGTGTGTGTGTGTGTGTGTGTGTGTGTGTGTGTGTGTGTGTGTGTGTGTGTGTGTGTGTGTGTGTGTGGCGTGCATGTGGCCTGTATACTAAATCTTCACTTTCATACAAAACCTACATCCGTAAAGTACATTCATACAGACTCTCAAACAAATCACAATTAGGTGAACGGCTAATACGATCACGGGAAAAGGCCATTGGGGGGGGGGGACAACAGCTGGGCGGAGAGGGAACTATCATGGGAACTCATTACGTTTTGACCTGGGGAAAGAACACCAGGGTGAGAGAAGGGACAGCTTATTAAGCTGAAAGATGAATACCAGAGAGAAAGCGTGTTTCCATCCATGCATGCATCCATCCAAATATATATATTTATATATCTATCAATATATCTATCAATATAAATCTATATATATAGCTATATGTATTGATCCATCTATCCAACTATATCTATATCTCTACTATATGTATACTATTCTCATGTCACACACATATTATTCCGATGCAGTCTAATCTACCAAGAACATCAACCTATGTATCGTGTTATCTAAGGGCTTTAATTCCTCTCTCTTCGCACATTAATCCACAACAACCCCTCAGAACTTGATTAGTTTAAAAAAGTTACCGTGAGGCTTTTACATCTCTCGCTATCAATGACACAAAATCTTGTTTACGAAAATATAGCAAATAGATTAATCTTTGATTTATTTCTACTATTTCAGATGCAGTGGATGCAAAAAC
>OLKM01000819.1:138018-153018 GCA_900291075.1 Melanogrammus aeglefinus
TGCTGCGTGCGTGCGTGCGTGCGTGGTGCGTGTGCGTGCGTGCGTGCGTGCGTGCGTGCGTGCGTGCGTGCGTGCGTGCGTGCGTGCGTGCGTGTGTGTGTGTGTGTGTGAGAGAGAGAGACAGACCAATAGACACAGACACACAGATAGAAACATAGATAGAAAGATAAATAAATAAATTAGTATTTATTATTAGATAAATATTATTTAGATAGATGGGTAACAACGTATAGCCGTAAGCACCAACTTGGAAGGAAAAACCAGATTGTCACTCTAACACGATAATGAACACGGATTTGTGTCTTGACGCGTGCTAAAAAAGCACAAAAGCACCTGCACCTTAAATGGAGTTAACAAAAGGACACCGATAAAAGTGGTTTGGGTGGCCCCTGTTGGCAGGCGTCACCGCCGGCCACCTGCTGTTCCACTCCTCCGACTGTTTTTCATATTGATCCACTGTTGTTTGTCTTCCTCATTGATTCGTGTGAGTGTTGATTTGTTTTGAAAAGGTGTACCTCCGTGAATATCGTTTTTTTTTGCCCTATTTGAGCACGTACACATTTGCTGTAGCGGTTGGCTTGCCTTTTTCTTCCACCTCTATTCATTTCTCATCCTTTGTCAACAACAAAGCAAGTTGCAGCAAACCCAGCAACGAGGACTGACTGAGTCTAACAAAAAAATGGGCTCCACAAAGAAACAGTGAGAATACAGTACTGTTTGGTACGCGAACCCCAGTCCTCACGCTCCGTCATTGACCAGCACCCTACGGGCACCCTGTAACGCCGGAGGACGTCTGAGTAGCAGACACCATTCAAGGTCTGAAGGATTCTGTTGGCCCCTGTTTATTCACTCGTCCAAAGGGTCACAACCTCACAATTGTACTTTTTTCAACGTGAAATACACAGTGCGTGGAAACATCACCAATAAAAGCATCATCATTAATAACGTATTGACTAATTATGAAGTTGAATGATTTTGTCCAAGTTATTCATAGTTCATAAGCGACTATGATTGATCAAACCTATAGGTCAATCCAACAGGGGTATAAAAGTATATCTATGTTCAATCCCAGCACTGCACGCCTTATCAAGATTTCATCGTATTTCAGGGCCGCCGTGCCTTCTGTTTAGACAGCAAGAGTGCAGTCTCGCTGAATAGACCTGCTGTTTCGGAGCATTTATGGAAGGAGACACCCTTCAGTAAGCCATGAAATTGCGATCATGTATTCAGAGCTCTAGTCAACAGGGAGGTAACACAGATCACCATCAAAGTTGCCGTTTCTTCATGTTTGCCTGTTCCATGTCAGCGACAGTTTCCCCGATACACACACTCACTCACTCACTCACTCACTCACTCACTCACTCACTCACTCTCTCTCTCTCTCTCTCTCTCTCTCTCTCTCTCTCTCTCTCTCTCTCTCTCTCTCTCTCTCTCTCTCTCTCTCTCTCTCTCTCTCTCTCTCTCTCTCTCTCTCTCTCTCTCTCTCTCTCTCTCTCTCTCTCTCTCATCTCTCTCTCTCTCTCTCTCTCTCTCTCTCTCTCTCTCTCTCTCTCTCTCTCTCTCTCTCTCTCTCGATATGCCAGGAAACATCGACGTCCTGTCCTTCCAGCTTCATTCTCCATCATTCCATTCTTTTCTCCCTCTCATCACATGGTGCATGGTGCACATGGTCCAGCGGCCATTATGTGTCTTCTCTCAGGTCTCCAGCATATCCTCTCATTCAAAGCTTCTCAATAGACACATAAACATGAACATGCAAACACACAACACAGGTATGTAGGTGCTGGAGGTGAAAGGGTGCTGTATTTCATTGACCAGACCAAACTTTCCAACTATTTCCAACAATCAGTTCCAAGACTTTGGTGGAAGAACTGCACATAAAAGCACAGGTAACAAAAGCCAATACAGACTCAAAGAAGAGCAGGCATCAGAAAAGAGTGCCCCCTGTGTTGAAATAGCTATTATATGAATGCAGAAAAGAAAATGGGAGAAAAGATGAAAGAGAAGCACCTGTGTGTGTGCGTGCGTGTGTGTGTGTGTGTGTGTGTGTGTGTGTGTGTGTGATGATGTGAGTGTAGCTGTGTGTGATGGTGACCTGTGTGTGTGTGTGTGTGTGTGTGTGTGTGTGGTGTGCACAAGCCGATAGGAGACGAAGTAGAGCCCAGCAGCAGTGAAGCATGTATTGTAATCAATAGCACTTTAGCGCAAGCAAATCAATGGAGTCTGTGCTGTAATGGAATGCACGGTCTGGAGAGAGTCGCATGGGGCGGGGGAGGGGCTGGAGGGGGGGGCTTAGGGATCGCTGTACTCCAAAAATAAAGAGGGATTCAAGACTAAGGGATCGGAAACAGAGGAAAGTGCATACAGGAAAAGTGATCTTAGAAAAGGAGAATTAGAGGGAGGAAGTGAAAGAGAGAGAAGGGAAAAGGGAGTGAGCTCGCAATTAGGGCAAATAGAAATTAGCAGGAAAAAAGGTTAGAGGTCAAACTGGGTACGATGGAAACAGCAAAAGGAGTAGGAAAAGACTAATTGGTCATCAACGACGCGTGTGTGTGTGTGTGTGTGTGTGTGTGTGTGTGTGTGTGTGTGTGTGTGTGTGTGTGTGTGTGTGTGTGTGTGTGTGTGTGTGTGTGTGTGTGTGTGTGTGCGTATGTACGTGTGTTTTTGTGCGTGCACGTACGTGTGTGTGTGTGTACGCACGCGCGTGTGTGTGTGTGTGTTCGTGTGTGTGTGTGTATTTGTGTGTGTGTGTCTGTGTCTGTGTCTGTGTGTGTGTGTGTCTGTGTGTGTGTGTGTGTGTGTGTTGTGGTGTGTGTGTGTGTGTGTGTGTTGTGTGTGTGTGGTGTGTGGTGTGTGTGTGTGTGTGTGTGTGTGTGTGTGTGTGTGTGTGTGTGTGTGTGTGTGTGTGTGTGTGTGTGTGTGCCTCAGTGCGCCCTGTTGAGTCAGAATCCGAGAACAGGAATGTGTGGTTTCCAATCAGAGCGTTGTGTAGTGATGAGGAAAGTCAATTAAACTAAGGACACTGATTGAGACTGAACCACATCGTTCGTATGCAAGTGAGAATGTATCTGGATTGTGTTTTTGTGGACGTTTGTGTTATTTGCATTATTTGGGCCCCGAGTTGAGCTAAGTGTACAACAACAGACGAAAAGTTGCATTATATTTTGTTTTATTATGCTTTCAATACAATTAGCGACGAGATGAAGTAGGTCAACTAACAGACATTGAACTAACAGAACATTCTTCAAATGAGACATTGATGTGAAAGTTGAGTAAACTTTTTTTTTTGCGGGAGTCTAAACACAAAAAACCGTCCAACACAAAAATGTCGAGTCGCCCAGGGAACCGAAACGGCCAGCGCCAGCCCTGGTTAGATCCATACTGGTTGATATTATTTAGAGGTTGGCTTCAGTGAAGTCTAGTCCGACTAAACGCGTTTGAGCGGTGTTGCGTCATGTGCCTTCCGAACTCAGCCGAGGGGCCGCTAAACCGTCAGGATGCACTGCCAAAATAATGAAGCCTAACCAAGCATTTCAAAGCAAATTAATAATTCGATGCTCCCAGGCAATGCACCAGAGCAAGGTAGTAGTTAAGTAGTTGTATTTATTGGCAGGCTGAGCTATATGTTGTATACCACACAGTGATTCTGTATAGGTTGACATTAATATGCTAATGAGGTTGAACCCCATTGGGTATGCTGTGATTGGGCAACATAGA
The DNA here is from genome assembly GCA_900291075.1 of Melanogrammus aeglefinus. Taxonomy (NCBI): domain Eukaryota; kingdom Metazoa; phylum Chordata; class Actinopteri; order Gadiformes; family Gadidae; genus Melanogrammus; species Melanogrammus aeglefinus. The sequence goes on from OLKM01000819.1 coordinate 141,736, forward strand.
GCATCGGAAAAATGAAAGAGACGCTGTGAATGTGAGGCAATGAGCAGAATAGCCATGAAATAATCACAAATGTACATTGATCACTGGCCCTTGAGATATTTGGGCCCAGACGCAGTGGGAGAAAGTCTTTATAACTGAAACAAAACAGGAACAGGGGAAATACTGAGACTTACATTGTAATTTATACATTTTGCGTCCATTACCTATAATAGGTGTTACCACTTTATAATAAGGCTACATTAATGAACCATTAATTACCATTAGTTAATGCAGTAATAAGCATTAACAGTTCATGTACCATTAACTAATGTTTCTAGTAATCATTTACTAATGTTGTTTATGTTAACTAAGGTAATGGTGTCCATGCTAACTAAGTATTCATTTATACATTATTAGGGTTAGGTAATATGTTTACCCAATCACCCTAACCATAACACTAATGCTAATGCCATATAATAATGGTTATTACTGCAATAACCACTGTTAATTAATGGTTAATTTATGTGCCCTTATTGTAAGGTGTTACCTAATTAAAATGCTAAATTCATGAACCACATAATTTTTCGAATAAAAGTGCCGTTTTAGTGAGGTGAATGTGCATGCGTGTGTGCATGAAAGTGTGCATGCGCTTTATGATGTCTGACCATAGCAGAAAGACAATATACAGCCAGCTCAGATGAGACAAAAGACTGTTAAACCCTACAAGTATAGCGTGAAACTCTAGGTTGAAGAGCTTTTGCTCTATTAAACAGAAAGCATCGCTAGGCTTCCTTAAACTCGTATGCGTTTGCAAAAAGGTATAATTTTCCAGATATCAGTGTGTGTGCGTGGGCAGAATTCTAAATGATGCAGATAAGATGAGAATGATAATGTGTGTTGCGCTCTCCAGCTGTGCATACACATATCATATAAGTCGTTCAGAGGGAAGGCAAGCCCTTAGCATGCAACTTGATGCATATGTTTCAACACACACACAGCCACAATGATGGTGAGTGCTAGCTCACTTCATCTTTCATTCTGTGTGAGTGGTGCATGCGTGCGTGCGTGTGTGTAGAAAAAAACCTTTCTGTTCCAAACAAATCTTTCTTTTTAGGTTGAAAAGACACATGTCTCTTGCTTTAATTTCTTTTTCTTAAATGCCCAGCTCCTACTTAAAATCTTTTGTGGTTCCATCTGACTTTAACACCCTCATAGGTGCAAATGTTCTGAAAGAAAAGTCTTCTTTTGAGTTCCAAAGACATTGTGGTTCTTTGTATTAATAAGGAGTACCTTATTAATTAACCTCAGAAGAAACAAATGAAAAAGAGAGCGATTGAGAGAAGTTCATGAATGAATCATTAATATTGTGTACACAATGAGAGGGGGTAAGAGGCCATTACAGCCTCTTTTAACGAATAAAGATGTTGAGCATACAAGACACACATACACACATCTCGGAGCAAGCCTGCTCTTTATTGATATGGAAAAATAACCTTTAAGCATCGCACTGTTATTGCTGCGGATAAATATACAAAGGGAAGATTCTCTATGTAAATTCCCTTTGTCAGTGTGTTAAAGGAGATAAGCAAACTGTTGAATTGTTTAACATTTTTTTATCTTGAAAATGAATACTGACAATTGCAATTTTTTTTTAGGATTGCATGTCCCCTTGAGATCTGGTGTTCTCCAACACAGACATCCACATTATTATTATAAAACCATTAAAAAACGGAATTGTGTCACGTCACAAGGCTCAGGTTGTAATGTATCTCGTCTCCTTCTACTAATTGAATACTCATGTCCATTAACAACATCGGTTGTCACACTATATAAACGTACCCTAAATGAAGAGAACATTTGCAAGCATTGTATTGTGTGTGTGTGTGTGTGTGTGTGTGTGTGTGTGTGTGTGTGTGTGTGTGTGTGTGTGTGTGTGTGTGTGTGTGTGTGTGTGTGTGTGTGTGTGTGTGTGTGTGTGTGTGTGTGTGTGTGTGTGTGTGTGTGTGTGTGTGTGTGTTGCGTGTGTGCATGCATGCGTGCCTGCTTGTGTGTGTGTGTGTGTACACAAAATAAAGACTGATAAAGAGCAGCTAATAGGCACAAATGCTCTTTGTAAAAACCACGCAGCCGGGAGATAATTCTTTAGGTAAGTAATTCTTCAATTCTACATCTATTGCTTCCAAATGCTTCTTAATGTAAGTGGTTTCCAGAAGAAAGAAAAAGGCTCTCTTAGTATTTTAAAACGTCCTCCATTTTTTTCACATTCATGATCTTGCTAAGAGCTCTCCATTCTTTTTAAGGAGCTTAGTATAAAAAGACTGTATAGAAAGACCGCCATACCAGTGATAGGGTTAGAGATTTCCTAGCCTGTGGCATTTCACTACATCATGCGAGGGCTGTTGTTACCTTTGCCCTTGCATTTTGGTTTTTTACTTTAAAACCGGGTAAGTGAACAACTCCTCGACATGCTCAGTAGGCCGTCCTCAGATTAACGCGGGTGGCGGCAGCGTTTTCTCCTCCACAAAAGCTTGCCTTAAACAGCGCTTCTGTGACTTTCCCTACTGAATCTCTCCGCTCTGCTCGCTCTCCTCTACCACAATTGTTTTCATGGTCTCTTGTTGAGTCGGGGCTCTCAGTTCACATCTGAAGAGTCTTGTTCGACGAGGCGATATTAACGGAGCGTTTAAGAAGCCGCCACGGAGCTTTGGAAGCCATCAAAAACAATGCATAGTCGCTGGGATGAAACGCCTCCCAACTGCCTTTGAAGGAAAAGTCCTTCATGTGTGTTCTTGTAATACTTCACTAACTCCTTCTAAGTAATTTACAAATAATACATTTCAAATTGATCTACTTTTTCTCGTTCCTTTGTCTTTGTTTGGAGGGACATTTATGTTCATATTCGCGTGCACGCATTTCACTAACATTCCAGCGATCGCGACGATAGAAATTTGGATCTGGATGGGTGACCTCATCTATTATGCAGAAGCGATCCCCATCCCAACACGGTGTTGTGATCTGAGAGAGGAACATGGAGTGGGACTCACCCCATCAATTATTCATCAGACATACACACATACACACTTGATCTTGTGTCCCTCCTACTTCTTCATATTTAATACACAAAGGTAATTTAATAATGACATTAATATAGTCAACCGTGACATGATATGCATGATTCATGCTGTCAGTGTTTGGACCTAGTGCCACTCAGTGAATAACGACACCATGTTCATTATTTTGCAACTCGAAAACATCCCCTAACCTACCAACGTAGAAGCACCCGTTTGTGAAGCTTAAGATTGGCGTTCAGCTCTGAAAGAGAAATCTGAGGTCAGGTGACAACTGTGTTGTCACCACGACTGGAATCCATTAATGGTGCGCAACAAGCTCATACCTGATCACAGAGACACCTATATAGACAGAATGTTCCCGAGAGGATTCTTCTCTTGGGAACCCTGGTTTGGGACGGTCCATTGAATCACGATTAGATACCAGCATTCATTAGTTTTTGGATACCTACTTGACACCTTGTGCGAATGTGTATAGTTATCATTTTGTAAATGTGTGCAGTTATCCTTGTGTATCCCAAGATGCAGTTTGTTTTCATGCATCCACCCTGGACTACTCCTCGATAATCGGCACCGCATATGCACTCATACGCACACGCACACACACACACACACACACACACACACACACACACACACACACACACTCTTCATCAGCACGAGAGGTTCACCGGTGCCCGGAAACCCAGTGGAGCGCTCCGGAATGCCCTGATGGGAATAAAGTAAAACACAGATTGGGACGGAGGGTGAAAAAAAAGGAGAGGGATAGAAGAAGAGGTCTTTGAATAGCGCTGTGGCCAATCAGCCGGAGACAATCATCTGCGTTTGGCGGACAATAGGAAGTGACAATCAACGCAGGTGCGATGTGCAGATACGCTCCGCTTGGCAGGATAGTGCTAACGGATGGAGCGGTAATGATGCTGAACGCCGCAGACACCACTCCGGTTTAAGCACGTTTCCGTCCCTTTGGTTTGTTGTTGGTTTGTTGTTTAGCTAGGATGGCACGCGTGCTGCTGTGCCATCCTAGCTAAATCATCAATTATTAGAGCTGCTACGATATAGAGACGCAATTAGTGGTATTTGCATCATCATAACTCCTTGAGCGAATGGGCAGTCTTTGAAAGTGGAACATGAGCAAGGACAAATCCTTGGATGCTATAGAGACCGCGGGTTCTAGTGGGTCTGGAGCATCTTAGAGGCCAGTTTGCAAGAATTGAACCCAAAAGTACTTCAAACAGACTTATGAAGTAAGCCAGCGACCCATGCCCCAGACTGGTCAACATGAGCTCTGAGAATTCTTTTTGAGAGAGCTCCCGCTCCAATTGAATGCCGTGTTGAATCCATACTGAATTCACTCAGATTAAATATACATACGGATAATAAAATATGAATACACAGGGGTTATGGTCAGGGAGGGGGATCTGCAAAGGGGACTGCATTCTGCAGTAGAGGATATGATATTGAATACATTAATAAAAGTGCATATTACTTATTCACACCTGCTGCAGGATTAAATTGAGCAACATTGCAAGCCTAGGTAAACCTGCAAGCATTGCCTGGACCAGAGAGTTCCTATTTTATAGTCAAGGCTCTCTTGGCTGTTGTCACGGGTGAGCGAGGACCCTCTGGGATAGATATCCAGGAAAGACCACAAAAAATGCAGGTTCATTTAATTTTTGATATTTTCTCTCCATTAATGACCAGAAAACAGTGAATCCTTAGCACCGTAACATAGGTGAGCTAGCAGTTGGTTGATAATGACGAGCAATGAAGGCAAATTAGTGCGCTAGGTGCTTTTGGCTCAAATCCCTCACAATGAATAAAAGCATTAGCCCTTGTCCATTCATCCATGCAGAAGCTAATGAGCTAGTTTCCCTCCCCATTGCTACAGTGCAAATAAACACCACGCTAGAGGAAGCTGTAGAAAGTTGTTCAGTATTTCAGCTATCGCTCCACTAAGCGTATGACACACTGCCCCCGGAACACATAATGGGTAGTATATGGTTTGACCTGGTTAAAGGAGAGGCACCAAGCATGAGACCATGCCCACTGCTTCTCCCTCAGTTTCTTGCTCAAGCCTTCCTGGCCTTTATAATTATATCCCTCTTCCTTTGTTTACTGTCCCCTTCACTTCCTGGCCCATGGCTTTTTAAATATTTCTGTTAGGGTTTTCAAGCTAGGTTAGTGAAATGTTCGTTTAGCCAAAAAGTGATTTGAGTTTACATAGCACGTGCACTGGTCTGACATTAGCTGGGAGCGAAACCCAAATAGTCTCATTACAACGGCAGGAGCAGTGTAGAACAGATATTCAGGGCTTTCCCCTCGCCAGTAGCTGATGTATTGCTACGGTACTGCTAACAAATCCTTCCAGCAGTAGCTAAATTAGACTGGGGTTGCCAACTTGTCAATGTCTAAGTAATGGCCTTGCTGATGGTATATTCTGCAAAAGCCAATATTAAGCTTGATAAACTATTCTTTTACTTTACAGTAGTAAAGTAAAGTAGTATAGTACTTTTACAATTTAAAATAAATGCTACTAAGCTCAATGGCAGGCTAGCAACGTTTACAATATCCCAACTTTAAATCGGGTAGAGCTCAGAAGGTAAAGTGGGTCATCATAGGGGGCACATTTCCCTAGAGTTGTAGCTGATAGCCAACATGAAAACCACAATTTGTGAAAAACTTTTATTTATTAATGAATAAGTTCAATGTCAAACATAATTTGGCGACCACAGTTGTGGATCTTCTGTCCGCCCGACGCGGATACCTGGACTACTCAGCAGTTGTACAGGAGGCCCTAGCCCTCTGCGCATTTTTGCGGGGACTTGCCCGTCCTCTCCCGTGGCACAACAACAGTGTCTTTCCAGTCCGGGCGGGACAAGGACTGGGTCCGGGAACCCAGACCACTGGATCTCGAGCTGCAGCAGTGTCAGGGGGGAGGGGTCAAGGACTGCGGATGGACGGAGCAGCGTCAAATCCAACCCAGCCGCCGGCATGGCCGTCGACGGGTCAGACGTGGTCCCCGAAATGCGCTCCAGCGCCCCCCCCCTACGGAAGAAACTGGTGGGGGCCCCCGATGGAGGTGGTCCATGACCACACCCAAAGGGCTCCTGCTGACCCTTGGATTCAGCAGAGGAGGGCCTATGCCGCCCGCTGCAGGAGATGGGCGTCTCAGACTGCGCCGCAACTGGGCAGCCAACGGCAGGGGTCAAGACAGCGGCGCCGGAACGTTGCGGACTGTGTGATGGCTGTTGGGGTCATCGGGACGTCTGACCCATAAGGTTGGGCTTTTGTGAACTGCAGCAAACTGCTAAACTTGGGCTCCCGTCTCATCCTTCCCGTGCTGCTCGCCACAATAATCTTGAAACATTAAGGCATTGAGTAAAAGGGCCTCAGGGTGGAAGAGAAGGAACCTTTAGAGGGAAAAGTCTTAAGGGACCCATTTGGGTAAGGTTGGCTATAGTTCACGTTTCTTAAGTATAGAGTTGATTTAGTCCTTCCGTTAAAGAGCGTCCCCAGCTAAAGGTGTACGAAGAAACAATAGCAGGGCTCAAACATGGTGTAGCGAATTCAAATGAGGTCACAGGTCCGGTAGACTGGTGTAGTTGCAATCCGTCTGCTGCATCAGCTGCTTCATCTTAAGCAGAAACAAAAGAAAATGGATCCCTGTGATGCCCAACAAGAGAAAGATGCAACCACTTCATCAAAACACTGTAAAAAGCATGTATGCAACAGTAGTCTACTAAACTTGCATAGTCTTTGCACAAGCAGGCACTACAAGGATGTCCAGAAGACATACCCAGGCCACTACTGAAAGGGAAACGGTGAACCATTTTATTTATGTTTATAATCTATAGGCCTACCTTTTTAATAAAAAAGGTAAGGAGGAACATTTAAGTTTGATCCTCATACCCATCAGTATCAAACCACCCACCAAATGTGTTTTTTTGCCAGTCTAGGTCACCATAGTTGCCACAATTCTTCCATTAGGTTGCCAGTTTCTAGCGTACACATTACCTTGTATAACCTCATAAACCCCTCCCCAGAGTTAAGTCAGTCAACACCAATTAATACAAAACGTATACACGGACACTACTGCACTCAAAAACTCCAGCTTCAAACAGCACAGCCATGTTTACTAACCATATTAAAATGTAAGCTTTTGGGAGAGAAAAAAATAAACAGGGATTCCAATAGCATGGGTCTGTGTGCAGGTTGATAAAGAGCTGTTAGCATTACACAAATCGGCTCACCTGAAACTGCCTAAACAAAATCAGAACAACCTGGGCCTCGTTTCCCGATAACGATGGATCTTCGCTCGTACGATCTTTCTCACGATGGATCTTGCGAACCATCGTGAATTTCTTTCCATGCAGGCATACCCTCTGTTCCCAACAATAATTCCATCATAACGGCGTATTAGAAAGAAAGATGTGATCAGTGCCTTAATCAACATTTACAGTTAGATCTTGTGTATTGCGCCGCACCTTGCTGAAACAGTCGGCAAAGGGGCCTGGACAGAGCCGGGCCATTTGGCATCCACACTAGTAACCATAAGTTGATGGTCACAAGTCATCTGAAAACGGCATTTCTGTTACAATAGTTGGGGCATCATCCTCTAGTAGGCTATCTGCATGCAATTTCACTTCCCATAGGATATAGGCCACTAAGGCCAGATAATAGGCCCACAGTTTGGTTACCACATTACCAGTGTGGTTACCACCACGGGAACACCCAAAAATGGTGACGCCATTGTCGGAGGAGGGGCTAGGAAGCTGCGCACGCCGATTTAAGTAGCCGATCTCCGGTAGACAAAGTTGAAAACCTGCTCCCGATCAGGTTTGGTTGCGAGCATAAGTCACCATGGTGATACAGCGACGCTAAAAGAGATAGACTTTCGCGGTCCAGCTAACCCAATCTTTGCGCGCAACATACATCGCTAACCCTCTTATCGAGCTTCGTAGTGCAGGCCCCCGCAATCTAGTTAGCTACGAGCGTTTACACGACGTTCGTTACCAACGATGCTTTCGGGAAACTGAAAACTGCACGATGCTCGTACGACGCACTTCACGATCCACTTAAGGTAACGATGCTTTCGGGAAACGGGGCCTAGGCCTTAAAAAAAAAGACAGACCACACAATAGGCATATCCAGTTTACACACCTAGCTGTGATCTGAGGGGGGGCCACAGGGCCCCCCCTCAGAGTGTAGTGAGTCAGACAGGAAAGTTACTCACCGCAATGATCCTTGTTGAATCTCCCTCATTGGTTTGCGTTTTTGTCCGTATTGTCCTGTCAAAGAATACACAAACAAAGCTGGTCCTCTTTTCCAGAGACCAAACATATACATCTTAACACAACCTTGGTTTACCAAGACTGATACAAAACCAAACCCCTCCCCATGTGTGCACCTTATTATAGGGTACGTCGACACAGGTGACCCTGATGAAGTGCTAATGAGAACAAAGCTGCTGTGATAGGCTGTGAGGGAGAAGCAGAACGAGAATGGCTACAGCACCTGAAGATTAAACCATTCAAGTAACAATTTTGTTGTTTTTCTTTGGGTTGTGTACAATGTCACCGTAATCATAAGCCTAAAGCATTTTAATATATTTATTATATATTTAATAATCCAATTTGTTTAGATGACGGCTGCACTTTTTAAGGCCCCACCTCGCTTGAATTTGATTTGAGTGTGTTAACCTTGTTCAAAAAAACATCACACACCTTTATTTCCAACCATTAATCAATAACCAAACTGCAATATAGGCTTTATTTTAAGTCTTGACGGTGCTTCATTGTATAATACCGTCATGACCTACAAAACATCTCTCCTAAGTGATACTTACACGTATGATGATGATGAGCCTTCATTATTTCCCATTGGTATTGGAATGTCTCCTTGGCTGTCATGAAGCTGTCTGAAGATTGTCCGTCCATCTCCATCAAAACCTTCCACGCGTCCTGACCTTTGTGTGTTCACATTGGTTTCATGGTTGATGCATGACTTTTATTGATACATGACTGCTACATGGTCATTTTTTTTTTAACTATTAGCATGAACCATGGTGTGAGATAGGATTTTCATTGCGGTTCAATGGTTTTTTTTCTGATTGACAGTAAACCCAGTGCTTCTGTTGTAATCTCAGCCAATCATTTTTACACGTCGAGTTACGCTGTCATATTTCACAAAACGATGAAACCACACAAGAGCAGGATTAGAGATCCTGTAGTGGCCATTGCTCAAAACATGTGAAGGGAAGCATTATGTGTGTACCCACATAATATGCCTACAAGGTTCATCTGCAGCAAGAGAAGACTCCAAACAGATCAGAGAAGGAGCTGACATGGCCTCCAAGTGAACTTGTTTCCAAAGTCTTTGTTTCTTCATCTACCAAAATGGGCCACAGACTGTTTTGAGCACACACACACACACACACACACACACACACACACACACACACACACACACACACACACACACACACACACACACACACACACACACACACACACACACACACACACACACGTATATATATTTCGGGGTTGATTTACAGCGCCATACACATTAATGGGATGACATCGCGTCACATCCCATTGCCTTAGTTACCCAGTCGCGCCGTTTCCATGGCGTCTCGGGGGAACTGGTTTCAAAAGCAAAATATTAGTGGCCGCTGGGGTTGTTTCCCTCTGTGTTGCTAATTAGCAGTCTCATGTCTTCCCCTAGGTCTATGGTCGGGACAAACACACACACACACACACACACACACACACACACACACACACACACACACACACACACACACACACACACACACACACACACACACACACACACACACACACACACGTGGAGATCAACCAAAACCTGCAAGCATTTTCAAATAAAATGATACAAACTAAAGTGATATGTACACAATGAACTTGTGGTTTATTCATAAAACTGCTGAAAACTTTATTTAAATGCCAACAAAAATAACAATGTGATGCAGCCTAGGGGGTTAAGTGAGGTTAAAACAATACATAAAAGGTGAGGGTATGTGGGTCACAGGGGAAACCCAGCCCTCCAGGGAACCTGTGTTTAAAACACATGCACACCACACTGCAAATGTGAATAATCAAGGCAAATGAATGTCCAAACCTGTTCATCATTAACAGTAATCTGACAAACATCCCCTAAAGATAACCATTAAAATCATATAAAAAAAAACAGTCCCCCACTCTTCAGTGGTAAAGAAAAACTGCTAAATGCCACGACTGTGATAAAGGAGACAAAGCAGCAATGTGATAGTAGAACCGTGAAACGAACAGGAACAGGAAACAGGAACAGGAAACGGAGAGCACTTCAACCAACCTAAACAATAAAAGAGTAAGAGGGTAAAAGTGTAAGAGGAAGAAAGAATATAAACAGTAAAAGAGACATGGTTCATAAATAAAAAAAAACTGTGGCAGGCTTGTTAGCTGGGCAAGCTCTATAGGGCCTTCAGGAACCATGACTGCAAGGGACACATTACACAACCTGCCCCGCTGCGTCTATTAACACGTGCCAAATGCTATTGCCAAATCACGGATAATTGGGTAAATACACAATTAAGGCTGGAGGGAGTGGCCTTTATGCTTTCTACCTGCTTCACACACATGCATACGCATGTTCTATCACATAGCCAAACATGCACACATCCCAGACCACCCACCATTACCAGCACAAATACCCTTAATCAGGAAAGCACCTATTATAGTACAACACAGACACACAAACACAGACACACGCGCGCACGCACCCGAACACAGACACACGCACCCAGTACAGCACCTCATGCTGGGCTGAATGTAACACAGGAGCACCCTCTTACTGCATAACACTATATATACTCTATTCTCCTGTAGAGGAGAATAGCATTGCCTCTGATGAGAAAGGTTCAGTCCCGCTGATTACATCTGAGAAAGGAACAGAGCTTGATTACCCTTCCTCGTGTATCTCCCCCGACAAACAAATTCTACTTCCTTCCAAACCCACCCCAGCCCGCATTTCCACAACACACAAGTGCTTCCGATCTCCCATCTCCCGATTCACTCCCAACTACATTAATAACACAACCTTCCCTGCAGCATCGATCGACTCATCTCTCTCTCCCCTCCCACAACAGCCCTACTACACACCCTTTCTACACCCCTTCATCCCCCCCCTGCTCAGCTCTCTCAAGCTGGCGATGAAGGGAGATGGAGGACACAGC
>OLKM01000819.1:158018-168018 GCA_900291075.1 Melanogrammus aeglefinus
AGCTGCGCTCTTCTACGCTCCTGATTCTCCTCCACAGGCAGTTTGTTCCCGCCGCGGACTGATTGTGGGCGTGGCATTGGGGCTACAAGCACACCTGTCCCGATCTCTGGCGGATTATCCCGCACGCATACCGCTTCCGTGTCGCAACGCCAGGCGGTTTCACGCTGAGCCACGCCGGCACTTTGCGTCTCATCTGCCACAGTGAAGTCAAGAATCTCAGGGTTTTCTTTGACTCCTCTTTAAATTTGAATAAGCAAGTAAATAGTGAGGTCAAAGGCAGCTTTTTCCAGTTGAGAACCATCGCAAAACTGAAGCCCTTTCTGTCCCTTCTCCGATCTTGAAACTCTTATTCATGCATTCATTACATCTAGACTCGATTATTGTAATAACTCATTATATGCAGGCCTGACCCACTCCACTCTCAATAGACTTCAGAAGAGGCAGCAGCTCGATTATTAAGTGGCTCTAAGAAACGTGAGCATATAACTCCTGTGTTGGCTAAACTGCACTGGTTACCTGTGGAGCACAGAGTTGAATTAAAAATTTTACTTTTTGTCTTTAAAGCCCTCAGTGGTTTGACACTTAGTTATATAGGAGCGCTCCAAGGTCACTAAGGTCTTCATCTCAGAATCTTCTCTGTATCCCTAAAGCACGCCTTAAAACCAAGGGTGATAGAGCCTTCTCTGTTGTTGCCCCCCCAACTCTGGAATAGTCTACCTGTACATATTAAGTCCTCTCCCACCATTGACTGCTTTAAGTCTAACTTAAAGACTTTTATTTTCTCCCAAGTTTTTAATCTACCTTAATACCTCCCCACGACCCCCTCCCCCCACACACACAAACACACCACAACCACACACTCTTTATTCTTTATTTTATTTTTTGACTGATTTGTTTATTATTTAAATTATTTATTTTTCCCCATGTTATATTATTATTGCTGTTGTACCATTGTGATTGTGTTATGTTTGTTTGTAAGCACTTTGGGTCAACTCAGTTGTTTTTAAACGTGCTATAGAAATAAAGTTGACCTGACTTGACTTGACTTATGTGTAGAGTTTATTGATACTGTCTGCAAGTTGCTGTTAAGCACCTATTTCCCATGTGGGAACATTCTTGCTTTTCCTATCATTTATGCGTTGGTGGTTGGCGATGGTTGTTTTCACGTTATTAGTTCAGGTTAGCGCAGCATAGTTAGAGGACCCGGCAGACTCACCTACCTTTAATTTCTGGTCGGGAGGAAGATAGTTTGTTCCCCCAGAGTTAAGTTAAGGCCATTGTCTTCAGCCTATGTGTTATTTGGTACCATCTCTGACCATGTGGTGGTGCCGTAACAGTGTGTGTGTGTGTGTGTGTGTGTGTGTGTGTGTGTGTGTGTGTGTGTGTGTGTGTGTGTGTGTGTGTGTGTGTGTGTGTTGTGTGTGTGTGTGTGTGTGTGTGTGTCTGTGTCTGTGTCTGTGTCTGTGTCTGTGTGTGTGTCTATGTGTGTGTATGTGAGGAGAATGGATGGGGGGGCTAATGGGGTGTGAAAAGTTGAGGGAGAGGATGAGGGTCTAATGGGGTCTGAGCGAGGGATGACTAACAAGAAGCCCTAACAGGTGCTCCTCATTAAGGCTGGAGGAACCTGCTGGAGAGAGAGAGAGAGAGAGAGAGAGAGAGAGAGAGAGAGAGAGAGAGAGAGAGAGAGAGAGAGAGAGAGAGAGAGAGAGAGAGAGAGAGAGAGAGAGAGAGAGAGAGAGAGAGAGAGAGAGAGAGAGAGAGAGAGAGAGAGAGAGAGAGAGAGAGAGAGAGAGAGAGAGAGAATAATGTACGAAGGCAACCGAGAGGTGAGTTGAAGATATTCCCATGTTTTGCATTAGTGTTGCGCAGGCGACTGATCTTGCTGCACACACAAAAACACACACACACACACACACACACACACACACACACACACACACACACACACACACACACACACACACACACACACACACACACACACACACACACACACACACACACACACACACACACACAGATTAGCTTCTGCCCGGTCTCACGTAGCGTTCTACACTCTCTTTACACACTTTCATCACAATCAGTTTTCATCACTTATGTTATTCTCTGTTATTCTTGTATTAGGACTGATGTCTTCACCCTTCTACAACCCCTGCTTCCTCTGTACACTCGTCTTTTGAAAACAGAACACAAAGCAAACATAGCCTCCGTCTCTGCGGCTCTCTACCTTTATTAGAGTGATATTTTGGTCTAATAGCTAAATGGTAACTTCTTTAAATATTGCATGTGAATGGCAATAATCAGCCAGCACACAACCTTTTCTGATTACCTTGGCAACGCCGCCGGGTATCAAGTTTTAATCGTTCTAATTCATGATCAAAATGTGCACACTTTGCCTTGAGTGTCTGATGTCAGCTTAGTCAGACCTGCATACACTTTGGTTTACATTCTATCTTGAAATGGTTGATTTTGTTCAATTAAGCTGAAGAGTGTTGTACGTGCATGTTCCCCAGGGGATGATTGGTAATGTGCTGGACGTGGACTCCAGCGAATGACCTGTTTTTGAAGGAAAAGATTATGACAGAAAGGCTGTCAAGTTGCGCCTGCCTACATGAACGTCTTTGGTCTAACAGGAACTTCATACTCAAGGGTATTATGTCAGCGGAGGAATGCAATCGTGTGAAATGCAGCGACATTTTTCTGAACCCTAAAACAGTTTTTTTTACATGTACTCCAGCCTCAGGATGAATGGATGGGAAAGCTTTGCACTTAACATGCAAATAACCATGGCCTTTTCAGCCGGCAAAATGACATGTATGCATGACAAAGGAACACACTCATATACACATGCTCACACACACACACACACACAAAGACACAGCAGCGCACACATACACACACACGCACAGACACACACAGATGCGCTCCCACACACACACGCACAGAGACACACATACACACACATACACAATTTCTGTCTCGGAAGTTGCAATTCTCCTAAGGCCTAACGTTTCCCAGCCAGCCTCCACCTGTCCTAATGATCATACTGAACCCCTCCGTCACCCAGAGACCTATGTTGATTACACTCACCCTACTCCCCCCGTCTCTCTCTCTCTCTCTCTCTCTCTCTCTCTCTCTCTCTCTCTCTCTCTCTCTCTCTCTCTCTCTCTCTCTCTCTCTCTCTCCTCTCTCTCTCTCTCTCTCTCTCTCTCTCTGCTCTCTCTCTCTCTCTCTCTCTCCTCTCTCTCTCTCTCTCTCTCTCTCTCTCTCCTCCCTTCCCTCTCTCTCTCTCTCTCTCTCTCTCTCTCTCTCTCTCTCTCTCTCTCTCTCTCTCTCTCTCTCTCTCTCTCTCTCTCTCTCTCTCTCTCTCTCTCTCTCTCTCTCTCTCTCTCTCTCTCTCGAGCACACATACGCGTATTCAGCTAACCAGTAAGGTGGCCTCCGGAACCGTGGGTAGGAAATTGGTGGGGGAGGGGGGGGGGGGCTTTGTAGGGAGGGGAGGACTGTGTAGGACGGGGAGAGTGTGTAGGTGTCTGGTGGGGTTGGGGGGGGTGTAGGGTGGGCGGGTGTTGGGCTTTCATTAAACACTTTGAGCCCTGACAGAATCAATTACGGTGATGTATCGATTTGTCAGCGGGTCCCAGCAGCAGCCGCCTGTAGCTGCGCCATCGGGATCCGCAACGGACCAGAATGAAAAGAAGAAAAAAGAAAGGCCTGCACATGAGGGGTAGGAGACAGAGTGAAGGGGAGACCTGGAGAGGAGGAGGAGGAGGAGGAGGAGGAGGAGGAGACAGGAGAGGAGGAGGAGGAGAGGAGGAGGAGGAGGAGGAGGAGGAGGAAACGATGGGGGTCCCTTGCAGACATGAAAGGAGGAAGCAGGATGGCTGAGAGAGGAGAAGAGGACGATCTCCGAGTGAAGGAAAGGTGAGGGTGGGGACAAACACATTAAACAGGGAGGTGAAGGATAGGGGGAGGTGGAGGTTTCATCAAAGGATGTAGCTGGATGGATGGATAGTGGATGGACGGACGGATGGATGGACGGATGGATGGATTGTAGATGGGTGGACGGAAGGATTGATAGATGGTTGGATAGTGGATGCATTGTTGATGGACGGATGGATGCATTGTATGATGGATGGTAGATGGATGGATTGATGGGTGGATGATGGCTGGCGTATGGATGGATGGATGGTATGATGGATGGTAGATGGATGGATTGATGGGTGGATGATGGCTGGCGTATGGATGGATGGATGGTATGATGGATGGTAGATGGATGGATTGTATGAGGCAGGAAATTCCTTGAGCGGGGCATGGGGCGGATGTGGTGCAAGGCAGAGGAGACGAGCGCCGGGAAATGGAAAACCAACACTAAAGTACACACTGTGAGAAGAGAGGAGAGTGGGGTGGTCGACGAGTGAAGACAAGGGGAGGAGGAGGGGGAGAGTAAACGAGTACACCTCGGAAAGGCAAACAGAGAGGCGAGGCGGGGAGGGGAGAGGGGTCGGCACCTGGAGAAGCAATGCCATGACTGAGAGAGTATTAAGAAGGCAGAGAGGGCAGAAAAAAAGAACTGTTTCCCTATTAAACTAAAAACAGGGTTTTCTTCCCCTTGTGCCGTGCAATATCTCCCCTGCCCTCGTCGAACTTTGCCGCCTATTAAATTGTACAGGTTTGCAAATATTAATATAATGATGATAAAATGTAGCTTGCAGCCAAAACTCGATTTTTTTTTTTGCATGTATTTGTTTTTAAACTTTACCTGCACTGCAATGCAGTGCTTTGTCAACTCGGTTATTTTAACTTTTGTTGTCTTGTCTCTACCAAAGCAACGCACAATCGCCATCTGGCGTGGAGTAGCATTAAACAGCAGCATAGAGTATAAGGCCTTTTCACTGCCTATGAGCTAAACTACACAGATGGCGGACAGGAGATGTTTCATGGCATCCTTATGGCCGAGCAACTGGCCATGCATAGGGCTTCAATCCCTTGAAGATGAATGGATACGAGAGGGAAGCAACACAGTCTGGGGCACTCTTTCATCACACTCAGACCCAAACACATACAATTTCCCCCCTTCTGCTCAAGGACCTCATTTTCATCCCTTCTGCTGCACAAACGTGGCAGGATGTGATCGCTGGCTAAATAGATGGACAAACAGCGGCGCTATTATTCAGAAGTATGTCTTATTCATTCCGAAGCCATTATTCCTTAGGATGGATGGTGTGAACCCTTTGCTTTAAGAGCACCCCATTTCCATGCAGGTAGGTGGGTGTGCGCCCGCACATGTGTCTCTTTGTGTGTGTGTGTGTGTGTGTGTGTGTGTGTGTGTGTGTGTGTGTGTGTGTGTGTGTGTGTGTGTGTGTGTGTGTGTGTGTGTGTGTGTGTGTGTGTGTGTGTGTTGGTGTGCGTGGGTGCGTCTGTGCAGCAAACAAACCATCCTTTTGTTATTATCTCGCCCTTTTTTATGTTGCACACCAATGCAGAGAATAATAGGCTAGATGCCATACACACGCACAACATGCACAACGGGAGACCTTGACACTTTCCTCAGTGTGTGATAAGGTGTGTGCAGTTTGTGCTTGTCTCTATGTGTATGTGTATGTATGTGTATGTGCATATGTATGTGTGTGTGATGAGGGGCGGGGGGGTTGATCAGATGATGCGAGGAATTGATTAGGTTGGCATCTCCACCAAAATCAACCCCCCCCCCCCCCCCCCCCCACACACACACACGTCTTTGTCTCCCCTGCCTTGACAACCACAGGTGAAGCTAAAGTTACCAAAAAGGGGTACAGCATTCAGAGTCGTGATGAAGGCATTATTGATGGAACGAGTTGTTGATTATTAGTTGATTATTATGGATAATGTTAGAACAATGAATATAAAAAAGGCATTCAATCAATGAATCAATAATGAAAAAAAAAAGCATTGGCTCACTTGGATGACCTCAGTCTTTTATTGCACACAACACAAAAACAACATAAATGTACTGTTTTGTCCTGGCATTAAGTTTACGCCCACCACCATAAACCTTGGCTCTGTAGGTCAGGTAACATTGTTGAGGGAAGTGTCAACTCTTCCAGCGCCACTGTGGCTCTGATGACATCAACTCCAAAAAAACCAACAAAAGGTTGGCTTTCGCGATGAACCCCTCAATTCTGTGTGCGCGCGGTGTGTTTGTGTGTCTGTTTGTGTGCGTGGGTGGGCAGAGTTGTTTAAGGCTAGCGTGGCTGGGTATCCATCATATTTATGTGTCTAGTACGTTTCCTCTTCTCAGCATTAAGGGCCACACTCGGTGAAGCACACGATGGCAGCAATCTCCTATCTCGTGATTCACTCTCTCCCGCTCTCCTCGTCTTTCCTGTGCCTTCGATCAATCAGCCCAGCACTCATCGTGGGATAACATATAGTTTGCAGGCTATTCCTGGTGACTTACCTTTGCCTGTATAACATAAAGAAATAATATTGATCAAATAAATACATATATGCACACATGAAGACACTTAAATGGACTATGTGGACACAGATGTGCCACGTTATGTGTTTATGTCAATCTATGTGCGCGTCTTTGTGTGTGTGTGTGTGCGTATGTCTGAACGTGTGTGTTTGCGTTCATGTATCAGTGTGTGTCTTTTGGTCTTTTTGTGTGTTTGTGTGTGTGTGGTGTGTGTGTGTTTGCCCGCGAGTGTGTGCGTGCGTGTGTCGGGCTAGCAGGTAGACCGCCTTCCAGATGGGCTAGATCTACCTTCTAGCTCGAGAGCTGGTGAGATGGGCTCAGCAATATTAGAAGCGGGTGGAGGAGCAGGCAGCATCATGCTGTAGATGAAGAGCCAGCAGAGGATGGCGGCAGCAGTGATAGATTAGTGCTGGCTGTGAGGAGCCATGCAAAACAGCATGGCGATGAGAGAGAGGAAGATAAATATGTACCCAAAGCCAGTTTCTCTCTCTCACTCACACACACACACCACACAGAGACAACAAACCCGCATCCTGTGCCGCTGGTTTATCTCTTTCTACCTCGTATGTCAGACACACATACACACACACACACACACACACACACACACACACACACACACACACACACACACACACACACACACACACACACACACACACACACACACACACACACACACACAGGCATAAAGTAATGGCAACCGTGTCCTTTGGCACAGCACCTATTTTCTGCTCCCCGCACAAACTAAATTTATCTCCTGCAGAAACCTTTTATGTGTGCGTTTGTGAAAGAAGCAGACGGGGAGGCAGTAGTAGTATGTCCGCCTTTGAACCAAACCCTGGTACTCTAACCTGGTGAATATACACAACTGGGGAAGGGACAGCAAACACTCATAATTAAATGTGTCCACTGCTCCGCACCTGGGGGTTTTCATTGGGGCATGCTCTCACACAGACACAGACACACACAAACACATAAATGCAAGGACAACTTCTTCATCAGATTGGATTCTTTAATGCTTAATCGTGTCACTATGTCTCACCCATTTCCTGACATTTTTTTAAATAGCCAATGATAATAGCTAATAGCTTGTTGTCAGGGCTGACTACACGGAATAAAAGGCACAGTCAGAAGCCTCACTCGTCTACATGACAGTGAAGGCTTCCAAAATAAATCGTTGTTTAAAGTAGTCACCCAAAAATTGCAGGTGTGGTGTCTGTGTGTGTTGTGTGTGTGTGTGTGTGTGTGTGTGTGTGTGGTGTGTGTGTGTGTGTGTGTGTTGTGTGTGTGTGTGTGTGTGTGTGTGTGTGTGTGGTGTGTGTGTGTGGTGTGTGTGTGTGTGTGTTGTGTGTGTGTGTGTGTGTGTGTGTGTGTGTTGTGTTGTGTGTGTGTGTGTGTGTGCACATGCATACATCCACATGCTGGTTCATCCATATCTGCCTCGGCGTGTTTCAAGGCAGTGACAAGACACTCTGGCGATCTCTCGCCACTTCCTCTTCCTCCTGTTTCTGCTCCTCGCTGACTCCGCCCCTGCAACGCAAACGCACCAATAAAAAAGCGGTGGCGGGTACAGTCACCGCTGGAAGTTGTCTGCGATCAGTAGTCACAACGTGAAGGCTATCAAAGCAAACGACCGAGCAGAGGGAGCAATTATACGGAGGGCTGGAGTACGCACGATGCATTACGGCTGATGAGACCAGAGTCTCGGGTCTCCCGCTGATCTTGAACGCACCTCACATATACCCAAAGACTACGCGGAAAAAAAAAAGTCCCACCTGGCGGGTATTAAAGGGAAGGCTAGGCAGGTGAAAAAGTGCTGACTGAAAAATATCTTCAACTAATTCCTACGGGAGGCCCTTAAAGTGACGTCTAATTAGGGTATCTTAAAGGTGGTTTTCCTTGTAGAGAAGGTGCGATGACCACCGATAATAAAAGATATAGGTGTAGGTAGCTAGAAGAGGGGGGCTCTGGGGGCCGGCGACGAGGCAGCGGACGGATGAATCAAACAGGGCAACGGGTCGCCCTCCGCATGTGTGTGTGTGTATGTGTGCGCCTGTTAATGTGTGTGTTTGTGTGTATGTGTGTGTATGTCTGTGTATGCGTGCGTGCGTGCGTGCGTGCGTGCGTGCGTGCGTGCGTGCGTGCGTGTGTGCGTGCGTGCGTGCGTGTGTGTGTGTGTTTGTGAGTGTGTGTGTTTATGCAGATGTGTTTGTCATTTAAAAAAAAGAACACACAGTCCAGGGGATGACCTCTGGGGACCTTCAGCAGAGCCCGCTGTGTACACCGTGGAGCCCGCGGAGGTTAGGTGTAGTCGCGTTGTGCGGCGAAATATGCAAATGGTGTCTCTGTGCTGAAAATGTTTGCGGATCAGATATTTTTCACGGATCTGGTATTCATGAGGAAACAAGTTGATAATATGGAATTACAGCACACGTATAGAGTCGGCAAATATGTATTAGACGCTGGGAAAACCATTGCCAGAGTGTGTGTCTTGGTGTGTAGGTGTGTGTGTGTGTGTGTGTGTGTGTGTGTGTGTGTGTGTGTGTGTGTGTGTGTGTGTGTGTGTGTGTGTGTGTGTGTGTGTGTGTGTGCGTGCGTGCGATTGTGTGTGTGTGTGTGTGTGTGTGGGTTGTGTGTGTGTGTGTGTGTGTGTGTGTGTGGTGTGCGTGTGTGTGATTGTGTGTGTGTAGGTGTGTGTGTGTGCGTGTGCGTGCGTCAGACTCGTGTAAGGAGCAGTTTGGGATCATTCTGGGTAGTGTGCGTTAAGCGTGTTAATCTGGTTATTACACGTCTTGCGCTGATATTCAAAGAGCCCTGATCAGCACTGCACCCTGAGGACAGCTTACACACTCTGACACACATAGACACCCCATTACACACACGTGCACACACACACCCACACACACACGCAGAGAAAATGTCTGTTAAGCATGTAAAAATAAACTGACATTCACTGTGATACGAACGCAAGCACGAGAACAAACAAAAACACACCCACACACGTACACAAACATGAACATGTGTACATATATATACGTACATGCATACAACCACACACAGACACACACAAACATACACACACATGAATGTAGTTAAAAACTCTCTCACTCACACACACACATGCAGGTTGCCAGACATTGTCTCTCCCTCACACAAACACACACACAAAATCATTACCCAAACCAAACTTTATGGTCAAATGTTGCCATTGCTAGGGGCATATTTCCGCTAGATAGCTGTACTTCACACTCCATACGTCCGACAAAGAGAGGGATTAAGGGAGGACAACACACAGATAGGGATTACCTCCCCCCCCCCAGCTGTCTCTCTCTCTGTGACCAGCGAGGGATGGATTTAAACCAAAAGAAAAAAACGTTGGATAACATGCTGATCATCACGGCCAGAAGAACTGAGATACGAGTGAGTAAATATGGGGGGATGTGGGGGGTAAACCTTATTCAGCTGTGCTGATTCTACCCAGAACAGGTTAGTGGATTACACATGCTGTGAATTAATTCATGGATGAATGATGGCGAA
>OLKM01000819.1:173018-193756 GCA_900291075.1 Melanogrammus aeglefinus
TCAAAGCTATTGTGTTTTAGTGCGGTGGAACCAGACCTCGGCTACAGGATTGCCGAGGCCCAGAAATGATTTGGGTGTGCTATTTGGTGGGCTCACTGTTAGCACAAACTTAAGCTGGCCGTTCAGCAGTTCCTTTTGTGATGTAGCTTTGTTTCTGCTTTTCCTTGGGCGAGCTGCTGTTTGCCTGGCAAACAACGTGACAACAGTGTGAACAACTGGGAAATGGTGAACAGTGGAAGAAATATGCATACGAGTGCATTCACACATTACCTGATTACAATTGCAATTAAAACAGAATTAATATGAGCCAGCACGCTTGTTAATATTCATATTATACACAAACCTAGCATGAGGGAAAATCAACACAAACAACCCAACCATCTTCATAACACGGTTTCGCAAGTTGGGCAGGAGTAGCTCAGGAGGCAGAGTGGGCTGGCTAGTAACCACAAGGTTACTAATATAATGATAATGTACTTTATTTGACAACATAAAGGATATTATCATTATCAGGTTGCTGGTTCGGTCCTCAGCTCGTCGGGAGTGTCGAGGGGTCCCTGAGCAGAGCCCCTAACCCTAATTTGGTTCTGACAAGCTGGCCGTCGCCGTTAGGTAATATTGTTAAGGGCTCTGGGTGGCCACTGGTTACAAAAAACTGTGATATAAATGCAGTCCATTTACCATTTAGTTCCTGCGAAGGCCACGCCGCGCGTCACCGCGCCAAACCCCAGCCTCGTTCCAACAAGGATCCTCGTAAACCAAAGTATTTCTTCCCCGTGAACACACAGAAACGACCGCCCTGCTCACAGCCATCTGCAGCTCCGCCCGAACCGTCTCTGAGCGCCACTTGAGCTCCACTTGAGCTCCTCTGAGCGCCACCCAGAGCACCCCACACGCCGGTGCAGTGCCGGAGACCAGCCTCCCCCCGCCGCCTCCCCCCGCTGCCTCCCCCGCCTCCGCCCGCCGCCTCCGCCCCGCCTTCAGGCATCAACAATGTGTCTAGTGCGCCAGCGCGGAAAAAGTAGAGGGTTATAATCAGGAGAACCTTGATCCCAATCCAAAAAAAAAATAACAACCCTGGAGCGCATGCAGTCTCCTCAAGGACTGTACATGCTTACAGAGACTGCGAAGTGAGCTGGGGGGGGTCGTGCATGTTTGTGCCGAGTTGATGACACGACCCTCGACCTGACCCCGATTACCCAACAGCCTCGGAGAGCGATCGCAACCATGTGAGCACGCAATCCAGTCAGAGCCTGTTTACTGCTTGACCGGGGGCGGTGGAGCCGGCCCGGGACAGTTGAGATTAAAAAAAAAAAAAAACAATGGTTACAACACAGGGAATCGCTTCCACTCTGGCAGTCGGCCAATCAATCAATTGATGGGATTGATCGTCCGACGCAAGGGCCCCCGATCGGTAACTGGCACTGAGTCATGTGCAGACAAAATAGAGAAAAAAACAAGATGGAAATCAGATTAGCTTTTCGTTAGAGGGG
Organism: Melanogrammus aeglefinus; assembly: GCA_900291075.1. Lineage (NCBI taxonomy): Eukaryota > Metazoa > Chordata > Actinopteri > Gadiformes > Gadidae > Melanogrammus > Melanogrammus aeglefinus. The sequence continues at coordinate 174,512 of OLKM01000819.1, forward strand.
TGAAATAGAAGGAGAGATCACTCTCGCTTTGCCATCAGATGAGGAAAAAGAAAAAGAAAGGGCAGCGATTTTTCCCGTGGACAGTGAGCAACGTGTCCGGATGAGGGTGGCGATAAAGATGCCGGTTGAGTCCCCGTTTCGCCAGTCTCTCAGTCTGTCGGGATGAATGGGTCCACTGCCCTGCTCTGGCCACTGGCTGCTTCGTCTTCCTGGATGGCTGCAAGGCTCACCCTGTATGTCTTGTCCTGCCACTCTTGGTCAGACCATCCACCAGCCTTTGACTCTGCCTGCCTGCCTGCCTGCCTGCCTGCCTGCCTGCCTGCCTGCCTGCCTGCCTGCCTGCCTGCCTGCCTGCCTGCCTGCCTGCCTGCCTGCCTGCCTGCCTGCCTGCCTGCCTGCCTGCCTGCGTGCGTGCTTGTCTGTGTGCACAGCCTTGTGGTTCGCTCTGCCTGCCTGTGGTCCATTGTCATGCATCCATCATCCTGTGCACAAGATGGATATATAGGGGCACTGGATTTTTGGATATTGGATCCAGGATCGATCTCCGAATGACTGCAGTCAACAGGAGATCTGATACTGGACACATGCTGACCCTGAAGAAACAGACATGTATCTAGATTCCATGGCCTTCTGGATAAAGGCATCTGCTAAGTAACTGAATGGTAGTCAGTGTACTATGTAAAGATATATCTATCCACCTATCTGTGCTTACACCTAACCTGTTGGATTTATCTTCCTGTATGCTTAGCATACCGTTGCAACTGGTTGTCTATAAGGGCAGGTCTGTCCTTTCTGATTGAGTCTTTCTCTGTGTGAACAAACAGCCCCGCACACAGTGGCTGCAACCTAACCACCTCATTTTCTGACTGACTGGCTTGCAGAGAGAGTGCGGGTGAAAGAGGTAAAGGGAGGGAGAGGGAGAGGGAGAGGGGGAGAGAGAGAGAGAGAGGGGGAGAGAGAGAGAGAGAGCGAGCGAGAGCGAGAGAGAGAGAGAGAGAGAGAGAGAGAGAGAGAGAGAGAGAGAGAGAGAGAGAGAGAGATTGGAAGGACAAGAAAGGTGAAAAGGTATAAAACCTGTTGGATCGTAGCCGTGGCGAGAAAAAACAACCTCCTCCCAAAAAAATACAAAAATAAAAACAGGAGACAGATGGAGCGATGGCGGGGCATAAACGATGTGGGCCGTTGTCAAGGTGATATTCCCCCTCTCTAACCTTTCTCCCTCATTAACTTTGCCGCTTTAACGACGGCAGTGGAGGCAACTCGCTGTTTGAGCGTCTGGCTGCAGCGTGCAGGGAGGGAGAGGGGGGGACGGGAGATAGGGAGGGTGAGAGTGAGGAGGGAGGGAGAGAGAGGGGCAGAGGGAGTGAGGGGGGGGAGGGAGGGAGGAGGGAGAGGGGGAAGGAGGAGGGAGAGAGTGAGAGGGGAGGGAGGGAGAGAGATGGGGGAGAGAAGGGGAGATAGAGATGGAGAGGGAGGGAGGAAGGGGGGAGAGGGAGGGGTAGGGGGGAAACCGGAGGGAGGGAAGGGAGTGAGGTGGGGAGGGAGGGGAGAGGGCGAGGTGGGGAGGGAGGGGAGAGACACGGAGGGAGGGAGCGAGAGAGGGGCGAAAGGAGTGAGGGGGAGAGAGGGAGGGAGCTAGGAAGGGAGGAGAAAGGGGGAGACAGGAAGGGAGAGATGGAGAGGGGAAGGAAGGGAGAGACAGAGGGATGGAGGAGATAAGAGGGAAGCGATAGGGGGGAGCGAGGTGGGGGGGAGATAGGGAGGGAGAGAGGGAGGGTAGGGGAGAGAACCGGATGGAGGGAAGAGGGGGGGAGGGGGAGGTGGGGGGGGGGGGGGGGTGCAGCGTCCTTGCGGGAGGCTCTTCTCTGTCAGTCTCGTTTAGCCGCCGCTGGCTCCAGAGTGAGCCAAAAAAACCCGGGGATGGGCGGCTTCCTCAAAGCCGACCATCAGACGAGGAGGCGGCGGGGGGGGGGGGGGGGGGGGTGCTGCCGAAGGGAGCCCCCCTTTGATGAGATCATTCCGGGTTAAAGCAATCTACTTGAGCAACTAAACTTTGAATTATAAAAAAATAAATAATAATGAAAATAAAAACCTGTGCACAATCAAACCAGTAACCTCTGCGTGAACCGCTTGTAATGCGGCGGTCCCGGACGCGGCTCGGCAGCGCGTTGAGCAACATGTGGCTGCAGAAATGACACTGTTTCTGTTTCCCTTCTGAGACGCCATTATCTGAGGTCCGATCCAATTTGGAGGTGCGGGGGCCGGATCCCGGGGGGCCCTCTTAGAGAAGTCGGGGGGGGGCGGGCGCAGACAGAGCACTGCTTTACTTATTTATTTATTCCAAGTTTTTGCCAACAGAATGTTAACCGTAATTTACTTCTAATTGTACCTATAAGGGTTATCAAGGTGTGCTTTCAGCATCTGAGGATGATGTTCCTTTAAATCCAATGTGTTCTTTAATGGGTGGGGGACATTTACCACCTGGCTGTGCAGCCAAGCGAGTGCCCGATATCTCTGCACCCACATTAACATTCCCAAGTAGGGTGACCAATAACTGGGTGTTAGGAGTCACATCTCACCCCTATAATAGAGCTTCATTAAATGTCCTTGGAAAATATAGATTTTTTGGGAAAAGCTTAATGAAAAAGTACTTATTTTGAAATACTGCACTGAAGAGACCAGCGACACGCGTATACACAACAAGGCATACAGAAGTAAAGACGGACGACGGACGTCTATACAACGCAAATTGATGCCATACAATAACACCTTGGCTTGAGACGTTTTGCACTTCATCAAGCACAAGGCATGGAAAAGCCGATGGTAACCGGAACACTTCTTTGCAAAGCCCCCACAGGTTTTATCTGCCTACTGACGTATCTAAACATGTTCATATTGAATGATGGAATCATTATTAATAAGTTATTACAAATTGCTTCATCATAAGCTGTCTAGATGTGCACACGGTGCATGGTCCAATGGGAGGCGATTACACGAAAAAACAAGCTCCTCTACCTGAAAAATCCCCACAACAGCCCTGGTGTGCAGTACTCTGTGCTATTTATTATATTACACGATTATAGAGCAATTGCACAATGAATTCTACCATTCCTGGCTGAACCTCTGTGGAGATGAAAACGATTACCCTTAGAACGCAATAAGCTTTCCGCTGGCCTCTACATGTGAAACGGCAAACATGTTGGTAGTGCAAACATAAGGAAAAGGGCATGAAGATATTATCATACTGTTTGAATATCCCTGTACTAATGAGGGAGGAAGGGAGTCCACTGAGGTAAACCACAGAGAGGAATCGCTTGGGGGGATCTACAGGGTTTGATGTACCTATATACACATATTCTATACATATTACAATTGAGATGCATTGAATTTTTTAACAAGACTACATACATTTTTTTTTTATATAATATCAAAAACATTTATTTTATAGACTAGGTTTCTAGCCTTTATAACCAAAAAATCACCTAAAAAATCACCTAACATACAAATTGTTTTATGATACCCATATAAAAGAAATGGTATTATGGTTTGCATTCTAATTAAAGTGTTCTTTCCTTACAAAGATAGTAGGATGGCAAAGTGTAAATCTGCATATTGTCACCTAGAGATTGTGCTATGTACGCATCCACATGGTACAGATCAGGCGAGGGACACCTTGGACAACACTACAAGATCTACAAATTTGTATTGAGTAATGTAACACAAGTACCGAATATCTGTGGATCGGGGAAGATGCAATTTGAATTGTCTTCTGCAGGGTTATAAATAATCAAATCCATTAAAATTCTCCATGTCACGCGTGACAAAGTGCAAGGTCTACAGTTGGACACGGCACCACTTGTTGAACGAGGATTCGGTTTAGCCAGGGCCACGTGATGCTAGGGAAGATTGTCAGACGTCCAACAAGGTGTTACTTTGTGTCGGTTTGCGTAGTTAAAGGAGTTGAGGTCGGCTAAGTGTTTCACACAAATGCCACAGACAGCTCTGTCTACAGCTCTGAGCAGAAGATGTAGAAAGAAAACGGCGAACAAAACGAGACAACAATACTGGAATGTTGTGAATCCGTGGGAGTATTTGCCATGTGTCCAAGCTAGTATAAAACCTAGCTGAAAAACAGTCATATTCTGCACAAATACACTCAAATTTGTGAGGAAACGCATACAGAATCCAGGCAAACACAGACGCATTGGTAAACCACAAAGACACAATAGGCAAACACACACAACCCTACCACAAAAACGAAGGCATTTTAGGAAACATCCCCTCGGACCACCGGCAGTAAATTATCGGGGGTTGCCCCGGTTCCCTCACTTCCACAGAGTAGCCGTGGCTCCTCTGGGTGTAAAACTCATTTTCATCTCTCTTGTAAGCTCTACGCTTTTACATATTTGTTCTAAATCCCATTATGAGGCCTTTGTGATATGAATAACGCTTGCAAATTGGAAAGTATCTCCAGGCAAGTCTGACACAGAGGTAATCTACAGAATCGAATCGGCAGCAGCAGGGCACTTTCTCAGGCAAGTTTGATCTGGGAATCTATAGGGGGTTATTTGTTTATCAACACGGCGGATGCGCACACAGAAAGATGGCAAAAAGAACATTTGTTTGACCGGTTGCCATGGTTCTCTCTGTTGCAGTTGCGGTGATAATTAGCGATGTTGTCAGCTTACTGTTTCATTAAACTGTAATCAGAAAATGCAGTTATATGCTATAGACCCTATAGTATCTGTGGTATGAAGGCTGGGACGAATTTCGAATTTTAAATATGTACACTTTATGTTGAAAGTATAGACCGTCGCGATTCCCATTGAAACGAATGGCGAGGTGATTATTCTTCAAAACGAGAGCTGGTAAATTGTGAAAAAAGAATTAAACTAATCGGACAACGCGGTTATATGCTATAGACCCTAGAGTATCTGTGGCATAAAGGCTGGGATGAATTTAGAATTATAAATATGTACAATACATAACGTTAGCTCTCTGCCTCGTAGCTCAGGGGACTAGAACACCTCCCGTTGCCAAGTCGTAGCCACGGTCCGTCCTATTTATGTGAAAAAAATGATATTTGCATTGTAAAACGCATGAAAATATAAATGAATGATCTTTATTTCTTTTCTTTGGCAAGTCACCATTGTATAAGCGGGATAATGCCCTTCGAGGTGTCAAAAACATGTTTGATCGATCATAATTAAAGGGACTACTTTTTGAGGGATATGAATTCACAGAGTATACATTTAATAAGCATGCAATACGAATAAGAAAAAGCATAATTATTTAAGTATTTTAATTGTTTTATTATGTTGGCAAGCAAGAAGTAGAATAAATGGGATAATCAGTCTTATTAAAAGGGTTTGTGCAACCAACCGCGCAACAAGACATGATTGCGGCTCTTGTCGCTCTCGTCTCTTTCTGCCAACGACATGCGCGTAGAGCGGGGAGGGACGTAGAGTGACGTAGACTGATAATCCCTCTATACATCTACAAATACACCTGCAAACACATACAGTATATAGATCCGTGTGTATGAACACTGTACATGTACATATGCATACGTATATATTAGATATGTTTATATAACAACACAATAGAAATATATATTCGTAAACACACACACAAGATAAGAGACGGAGACAAGAGGACATTCCTGACCCACCTGTGTGGAACGTGTCTGGGCCCGGCGGCTGCATTGGGTCCCGCCGGTTCTCCTCGCTGGGCTCTGTGTGTTCCGGAGGACCGCCGTAGCTGGTGGACTGGAGGTCCAAGCCCAGAGTCAGGAACCCATCCAGGCCACCGCCGCGCCGCTCCTGACCAGAGGACGCTCTCTGGGCCAAGGCTTGCAACGCCTGCAGACCACAGGGCACCGCCACGTTGACCGCAACACACAAAGAGAGTTGGAGGAGGAGAAAGGGAGATTTAGGCCGACGTCGATCGATTGGCGCAGTGTTTCCCCACATCGGTTATGAAGGGCCAGCTCATTCAAGCTCAATATCCGATCGATGCCTCCGTTTTTCTGCATCAACGGTGCTATTTTTGGCATCGTAATCGTGAGTTTTACATTTTATTTTCTGCAGTGAAATCGATCTGGATATTAGCAAAATACTTTTTGTGTGAAGTAGGCCCACTGTGCCTAGAAGGAGCGACGACCAGAGAGATCCATTGAGTGCGGATCAGAGGGAGACATGAAAAGAGGCGTAGATGTGTAACGTATGGGGGAGCAAGGAACCAACGAGCCAGACCATGGAGCTTAAGGGCCCCTTGGCTGCTGCCACAACCCAATGTATTCAAATTTAGAAAATTAACATTCAATGCGAGTTCAACCTCTATCCCACCAGGTAAGTCAGTGTTGAATAAAAAAATAAACAGCCAGAGTGCTTTCCTGTCCGTTGACCGGCCTGAATGAATAAGAATTGGGCATCTTCCCTGGAGAGTGAATCTCACACACAGACAGACACACACACACGGCCCCAAAACAACCGTCCACCACTCTAACTACACACACACATTAGGTTTCATTGTTTCCCGTGGGATGAATTGGTTTTCAATTAATGCCTGCCCCCCCCCCCCCCCCCACCCCCCCCCTCCCCCCCCCCCCCCCAGCGGCAGAGCTGCCCTGGGACAACTGAGACGCTGACTTCCAGCTAAAGAGTGCCCCCCAATTCACCTCGCCTTCACAACCCCACGGCCACCCCCATCCAGCTTTAACACACACACACGCGCACACAGACAGACACAGGCACACGCACACACACACACACACCCCTTTCCGGCGGAGTCGAGGGTGGGGAGGGGGAGGAGGCACTGTTGAGATTAGATCGGATGCATTAGCATGCTAGCCATAGCGCCAGGAGACGGCGGAGCAGACTGATCTCGGGGAAACGCGACACAGAATCAAACGAGACGGGGGTAGAGGAGAGGGGGGGGGGGGGGGGCATTGGGGCTTTAGGGAGTATTGTGTTTGTTACCACGAGGGACGGAGCGAAAAAAGAACAACAATGGAGAGAGAGAGAGAGAGAGAGAGAGAGAGAGAGAGAGAGAGAGAGAGAGAGAGAGAGAGAGAGAGAGAGAGAGAGAGAGAGAGAGAGGAAGAGAGGGAAACTGTGGGACAGAGAGATGCAGAAAGAGTAAGAGAGAAATATAGAGAGAGAATATACACAAAAGAGAGGGAGAGCGGAGCAGAGAGAGAGAGAGGAGAGAGAGACAGAGAGGTTGGGAGGGAGAGACAGGGAGGGAGAGAGAGAGAGAGAGAGAGAGAGAGAGAGAGAGAGAGAGAGAGAGAGAGAGAGAGAGAGAGAGAGAGAGAGAGAGAGAGAGAGAGAGAGAGAGAGAGAGAGAAGAAGAAGAAGGAGGGAGACGGAGAGAAACAGGGACAGGGACAGGATGGATAGTGAGTGTGCAGAGAGAGAGAGAGAATTGCATATCTAAAGTGTCTTCCTGGAGACCCCGAATCCCTCATGGTGAAAATGAATGCAGCAGAAAACAGAGAGTGGAAGAAAGAGAGCAACATAGAGAGAGAAAGAGAGAGAGGCGACTCAAAATGAACGAGTTGAAGAAAAAAGATGGAGGAGGGATAAAAGTTGCATGGAAAGGTGAAATCCAAGAAAACCTCTCTCTTTGTCTCTCTCTTCCTCTCCCTCCCTGCTCCCACTTTTCTCTATCAGCTGCTGTGTCACAGCATGTTTTCTTCCATCTGTATTCCTCTGTTTTGGAGTGCGAAAGAAAGAGAGAGAGACAGACGGACAACAGAGACAGAGAGAGACAGAGAGAGAGGGTGACAGAGTGCTACACGAAAGGAGATAAAGAGAGCAGAGACAGAAGTAATACAAAGTCTCCCAGAGAAAGAGAGATTGAAGCTCTCAGGAATCGGAATAGGTCATTTAGGAGCATTCCATCTGTGATTTCCTTTTTTTTTTTTTTAAACTAACTCTTAATCCCTCCCTCTGTCTCTCTGCTCTTTTCTTTCTCTGCGCTGGCAAGGTTATGCTTTTAACGCGATAGCCTTGGGTGTTTCTGAGCCGTAGATGAACTATCAAAGGCAATTAGCAGTGATGGCAACAAGCTACGTGTACTCATTTTTGCTGGTGCTATGCCAATTGGACACGGTCACACCGGTCAATTTTATTCGATTAAATTTTTTTTTTGATAGGAGTAAACCTTTGTCAACACTTAAAGCTTCTTCATGTTTTATGCTGTCTGCTCATGCTATATATTATTTTGTTATTGTTTTGTTTTGTGTTATTCAGGAGCGTTTCATTTTCGCAGTGAAATAGTTAGTGAAATAGTGAAATAGAATAGTTAGTTGTGTGGAAATCAATTGCTAGACTTGTTTTGCAACAAAATGTCACTTAGCCCTGTTGTTTGTTCAAATTGTTAAAATCATCTGCTGCTTCCAAAGTCGGAAGCAGACAATTCCGTCTACCAACAAAACATAAGACAACATTACAAAAAAAGTGATTCATTATTTTTTTCCACTATGGGAACATGGCAGTGGAACAGGGGGAGGAGGGGGTGAGCACACTGACCCTGGACGGCTTTGACTGGAACCCGGCCTCGCCTGTCTCTGCGTCTGGCTCTTGTTCTGATCCAGAGCCCTCAGGAACCAGGGAACCTTCTGATGTTGCGTCAGAGGCGCGGACATGGTCCTCATCCCTCACCCACCACTCGCCTGACCCCCCACCGTCCTCCTCCGTCTCGTCTTCATCGGAGGAGGCTCCGTCGTGCAGCGTCAGTCCCAGGCTGTCGATAGACATGTCATCCTCGGCATCTGCAGGAGAGAAAAGAAGACATTACGGAAACACACCAAAGCCTGGCTCAGACGGCCTTACACCGCGGCCCAGCAGGACGTCACTCCATATGCAAGGCCTCGGGCTCCCTGGGACTCTTTCCGTTTCTACATTGTCGCCTCTTGCGTAGTGATAGGACGCTTGTTTGGATGGAAGGAAGTGAAACTGAAAGCAAGTTGCTGCCATTGAACTCTGAAGTTGAAATGTGTTTACGAACCTTCCCCAAAGAAAATAACATCTCAAATTGAGTTGGATTCGGTCGTTCCTAATGTCGGGCTGTCCTTGGTTTAACTTGCTTAGCGTTGGTGAACCAACGTGTTCAAGCTCTATTGTCAAAAGACAACCCAGAATGCTGTTCTCGAGCGACCTTGGCGATGATTGAGTTCCCATTCCCTCGTATTAAGCGCTGCTAGACAAATACAAAATCAGCCAAAACAACAACGTGCAATTAGAAACAATTGGTCTTTGGCTGCATGTTTGGGAGTGTGTGAGAGTGTGTGAGTGTGTGTGTGTGTGTGCGGTTATTTGCAAATGTGTGTGTGTTTGTGTAGGCATTTGTGTGTATGTGTCTGTGTGTGTGTGTGTGTGTGTGTGTGTGTGTGTGTGTGTGTGTGTGTGTGTGTGTGTGTGTGTGTGTGTGTGTGTGTGTGTGTGTGTGTGTGTGTGTGTGTGCGTGTATATGTGTATGTCTGTGTGTGTGTGTGTGCGTGCGTGTGTAAAACTAGGGCTGCTGGAACGTTTTTCTATATTTTTTGTGTTGGCTAACGTAAGCGAATCTCGTCTTCTGTGAAAACAGAATGAGTTTGCCATGTCACGCCACACGAACAATAACGTTTTCACGCAGGTTAAAAAATCTGCCACGATGCAAATATGTGGCATATTCCTTTAACATTCACCCCATGAAAAAAAACATGTTTAATACTCAACCTACATAGACCAATGAAGAGGAGCTTAGGCCCAGTCCTTTCACTAAAATATCCTGTGTATTTAGACAATTCAATTACACTGGAGTTGTACTTTTTAATCCAAGTGTAAAATATTGTAGAGAATGGCTGTTGGCTGGATGAGGGGGATTATGATAAGTGGGTCTGCATTCTTTAATACATGCATATTCTGGAGACGTTTGTTTCTGAGGAATTCTTCCCTGTTCATTAACTAAAAAAGGCTATCACTCTTTCGGAGAAAGTTGACTGTTGCGATACAACTGCACCCTTTCATTTTATTAAAAGAAACCTATCTTTAAATACAGAGGTGCAATTAAACATTTGCTTGTAGCGCCGACTGCTATCGAGATTAATGTTTAATAGATATTAGAGGTAGAAATATCATAGGTCTAGGATTGCAGTTTATCACTATGGATGCAGCAAGAACACTGTGTTAGGAAAAAACGTATGTAGGCCTTTAGCTCCGCCATGCCTTACGACTGAAACAGTGGCAATGATGACAAGATACACGAATATGATCGGTTAAAACTGAATTATTTGCGAGGCCTACAGTTTCATTCACCTCAATGATTTGTTATCATTGTATTGTATAAATCTCAAACAATGCATGGCGTTCAACGTAAAAGTACCTTACAACACGATTCGTGTCAGTTCTCTCCTTCACCGCGGACAGCGCACGTAATTGCATAAATGCCATCTACTGGTGGTTTTATTATCATATCATGCTTTGGCTTATATTAATATAAACTAGCAAGAAAGCAATTGTTATTGGCATTATGCACTCTAGCGGACGGAACGTTTAACAACCAAATGCTGATAGTGGCATTTACAATTCATAAGGCTGTGTATAGGTGCACAGGTAATACAATTGTCTCAATTTCTTCATTCAAATTTGAATATCAAAAATAACAAGGAATGATATTCAAATTGATATATAGAGGAAGATTGACAGTGGTAGTGTGAACACACATTCCAAGAAACAATTGATGAGGGAATTGCTCTTTTGGGTGTTTTTGGCCCGAAGTGACTTTTGTGAGCGTCTGAGAGTGTGTGAGAGTGTGTGTGTGTGTGTGTGTGAGTGTGTCAGTGTTGTTTGTGACCAGTACTTCATTACCTGCAAACCTTTGGAGAGATATGTGTGTATAGGGAAATAACATGGCTATTCCTCATAGTGCAATATGTTGCAGCGTTATATAAGGTATTAACTTTTGTAAATAAAAATATATTTTTTTTAAATTAAATTCATGGACCATAAATTGGCTTTGACAGCTTGGCACAGATTGCTTCTGTTGTCTAAACCCCAGCCTTTTATTCCTGTAAACAACGGCTTTTAATCGAGACTCCCAGGCGAAGAAAGCAACAAGATGAAAAATAAAACACAGCAGGAGTTATGCTTCATATTGTGTGTGCGCGCACACAATATGCATTCATCCTTTTGATCAGCGTTCATTGAGTAAGGCAAATACAACCTTCCCATCACTAAATTCAATTATGACCGAACCGTAACCTTAAATCCATATCAATCCTCAATTCGTACCTAGACTCACGTACAAACTTAAAAGGCACGAGAAAAACATTGTTAACACATGCAAACGCATGCACACACTCACCCCCCCCCCCCGACACACAATGACATACCTCCAGTTCCAGATGGCTCCTCGTCTGTTTGGATGAAGCCTCCGGGTCTGCCATTATCACGGCTCGGGGGGCCGTCTTGGAAACAGTGTGGATCTAGATAGGATGGAAGGGTTGGGCCTCGGCGCGCAAGGTCAGAGGGACGGGAGACCAACGGATCCTCTGGTGCAGGTGTGGAGGTGCGGGCCCGCCAGGAGTCCGCAGCAGTCCCCGGTGTGAAAGGAGCCGGAGGGGGCGGGTGGTTCACAGACGAGACGCTTGACCTCCGGCGGCCCGGACTGACTGGCCTGTCTCCCTGGTCTGTGAGGCCGCCGGGCGGGAGGGGTGAACGCGATGACCACCGTGGAGGGCTGGGGCTGGAGGTTTGGAACTCGGGGGGAGAAGGGAGTTGGGAGGGAGACCCCAAGGTCGGCGGTGAGGTGACGGGGGGGGGCGGTCGCTCCTCTGGATCGGATGAAACCGCGGAGACGGTGGGGAGGGGGTGCGTGGAGCGCCATCCTCCGGGGGAGAGGGCCGAGTCCGCGGACCCTCTGAGGGACGAGGCGGCCCGGGACGCCGGCCCCTCGACGCCCGCCGCCGCCGCCGAGGGAAGAGTCTCCAGGTCGACCTCGGGAAGAAGAGCTACGTCGACGGAGGTCAACGGCGTCAGAGTGAAGGTGGAGCGAAGGGGACAGAGGTGGGTGGGGGGAGGGGACCCCCGGGTGTTGGGACAGAGGGGAGAGGCGGCGGGGCAGTGGGGGAGGGACCGGCTGGAGAGAGGCAGGGAGGCGGTGGGAGACGACGGCGCGGGGGCCGGTGATTCGTGGGCTACGGCGCTAGGAGGGACGGGGGACCCTCGTGACGTTGAGGCGGGTCTCCGGGGCGACTCCATCGTCGTCTCGGCGGCCCCCGGAGCGGCGCCTGTAGGGCCGTGCGACGAGGAGAACTCTGTGATGATAAGGAATGCAGGGGACGAGAGCAACAATACGCACAATCAAATGGAAACCTTGGCACGCAGGATGTACCGCCATGCCGGAAATGAAAAACACAATAAGGAATGTATTTATTCATCACCGGTGACAAGAGACGTCATGTAACCTCGAAAAATAAAGAAAAAAAGTGCACGTTTTGGATGCGATTTGGTTCTGTTTTGTTTGGTCTGGAATCAAAAGAAAGATGTGCGACGACCAGAATGTCAATGCCAGGGAATCATCTTGTATTCATTCAGATGTTATAGGTGGATTGTTTGCAACTTAAGGGACCCCATTTATATGCCGCAGCCGCCTGGGTTGATTTGCATTTTTTGCCAAACTGAAGCACTATCCGTTGCGGACACACTTCTTGAAATGATTCGCTACTCACTATTGTTTTGCTGAATGCGGTTCGATTTCTTTTTCCTAAATCCTACAGCAATCCGCTCCGATAAAATAGACAAAAAAATAAATGAAGTGTGAGCTTACGTTTTGTAGAAAGCTGTGTACGAAGACTTTTGTGTTCTGTGGAATCTGCTGACGCTGACGAGGGCTTTGCAGGTCCCGACCGACCAGAGGTAAGACAGAGGGGAGCAGCAGGGGGCCGGCCGGGGCACCTGCTTCACTTTCTTTATTGGAGCAACACTGCCCGGAAGGAGGCCTGAGTGAGAGAAGTACGATGATGTTATGAAGTGTGGAGCATTTTTTCCTTCATACTGCAAATGTGGGGTTGCGGGTGTTTTCTCCGAGACCTACCCCCCTTGGAGAATGTTGTTTTTGGTGTTTCCCGAAACAAAACCGCAGTCAAGCGGCTGTCGGTGTTGGTGTTTATCTAAAAATATCTCTCAGGCAGCACAGACTACAACAGCGATAAGTTACAGAGCACTGAATCAAGACTGTGATCAATAATAAAAGAGGGGAAGGTCTCTGAGTTGTTCGCAGAATCGATAGCCCTCAAAGAAATCCTTGCGCAGCAGCCCGTTCTGCCTGTGCTTTCTAGGCTTGAGTATCCATTCCCTCCGTGCGTCTCCCTTAGTTTATGTCCCTCGAGACGGGCTTTTTTGATTCTACCTGCGTGCTCCTACGCTAATCGCATCAAGCCGTCGTAGCAGCGACCTCTACAAAAAAACACTCATGTGATGCAATTCAACTGTGGATTCTCTACATGCCAAGGTCGGTAAGGGAGTGTGTTTCAATGTATGTGCACAAGTGTATGTCTGTGGGAGTGTGTGTTTGCGTGTGTGTGTGTGTGTGTGTGTGTGTGTGTGTGTGTGTGTGTGTGTGTGTGTGTGTGTGTGTGTGTGTGTGTGTGTGTGTGTGTGGTGTGTGTGTGCGTGTGTGTGTGTGTGTGTGTGTGTGTGCCAGGGCAGGATGATGTAACTTCTCACATTGCGCTGCGGTCGATGGTTGGTTCAACACCAGTGGTTTCTGGTAACTCTTCGCTACTCTGTGGATGAAACCAGAAAAAGAAAACTGTTTCTGTAGCTGAGGAAATAAAAAGGTGAGGATGAGAATAATCCTCCACTATTCCCGTTGGCTTGTGTGCATATGTACCTCTGGGTCTTTATGTCTAAATGTAGCATGCGAGTGAAGACAGGTTATGTACTGGGCTGGAGACAAAGCTTAATGGGGGACTCTTTGGTTCTGACCTCATTCAGCACTTCTATGGTGAGGCAAGGCATAGGGGAGTGGCTTGTGGGTCCCACACTGCCCCTAGTGGTGGGGACAGCAAACAATGATGCATAGTAGCGTCGGAAGTCCTCATCTTCCGCTGTTGAAAGCAAACAGATACACACACACATTGATGCATACACCCATTGAATACTAAGATCCAAGCTCCTTTATGTACATCCAAACATTCCACTTTATGAATCGGTCTACAAAAACTGTCTCTCTCTCGTCAATTCAGTTGAATCCTTTCTCAGTTGAATCGCTCTTTCTCACTCTTCTTCTTTCTTTCTCCCACCTAGGGCGAAAGAGTCAGACTTTTACCTCCTCCTTCGTCTATGGTTGTACACGACACACACACAAACGCACACACACATACACATATGCTAACCACCCCTCCGTCACGTCGCCACATGAGTCTGACAGCTCAGGGAAATTCGTTTTTTTAAGACGTGGTGCCACTGCCGCTACATAGTTCCAGAAAAAACAGCTTTCATTATTCATGGATCACACAGTTACTTATGCACACACACCTGAACACGCACGCACGTCGCACGCATGCACGCACGCACGCACGCACACACACACAGGAACCTGGGTGCAGGGTGAGGGGAGGAGCAGGTGGAAGGAACTGCCTATCACCTGACATTGAGGGAGACACACCCACCGCTGCAGGGGGGGGGGGGGGGATGAGTGACAGGTCCCAACATCTGCCTCCCACCACAAAACAACTGGAACATCAGTTATTCATCGGGGGTGAATTGAAAAGTCAAAAAGAGGCTCGATTGGTGTTGCTGATGAGGGTAATGACTGGTGTGGGTGTCTTCAATGTCTCAGGAGAGCCCGGGGCGTGGAGGGGAGCAGTGGAATGGCAACTTAGGCAAGGCAAGGGAACTTTAATTATAGAGCACTTTTAATGCACAAAGCAGACTCAAAGTGCTTCAACTTAAAATGAATGTGAAGGGACACCTAGCTGAATAAAGCTAAATGAGCTAAATAATGTTCATTTTTCTTGACAAATGATAGGATGGGAATCAAGTTGTTTCAAATATGAAAGGTTACTTGTGTGCATACATCTTTCAGATGATTCTGGTTGAATTGAACTAATTGTGATTTAAAGTCAACCTTAAAATTTGGTAGCGTCCCATCTGGAATGAAGTACACGTGATAAATATCTGGAGGATTACTTCAGCAACAGCATGCATAAGTGATATAACAATTAAAGAAGGATGAATGAATTTAGGGTTTGTTATTTCATTTAGGTATACTTATTTGAAGTATTATTTTCAAATTGTGCCATGCAGATAGCACCCAATCACAGGTCTTTATTTTCTGTGAATGTGTGTATGGCCTTCATAATTTGAACAAATCACACAGGTCTCAGCATTCCACTGTTCCAGAAAACTTGCGCTGAGCAACTGAAGGGTCGAGTCACATTGTACGGCTCCAAACACTGCGTCACCTAACAAAGTTTGACAACATTTCTTGATTAGTAAGCTATGCAAAGCCCTCTCAACAGTCAATCTTGCGTGAATAGTGTTGTTGTTTTTTTGTTTTTGTGGGGGAATTGCCCTTTAATAGCTTTCCAATAAACTAGTTTATCAGTGTGAGTAAAATATAATTAAGTCTCTAATTAACAAACGACTGCAAAGTGCAACAGGCAGGGGAGAAGTGTGTTTGATAAGATCTAACAAAGAAAGATTGGATTCAGAGCATCATCGCAGCAATGGGCAGGGAGCAACACACTCCCAAAGACAAACCATGTCAGTATGTATATCGACAACTCCTTCTGCTTTACTCTTTACATCAAACATGGTCATGTTTGATGTAAAGAGTAAAGCAGAAGTAATGAAGGGCGTGTTTTATGATGACGTTTGTTCATCTGATAACAGTGAAACGCCAACATATCTGTAAATTGTTATTTACCTGTCCAACCCAGATTCAGTTGTTTAATTCTAAATGAATCATTGTACATCCAGAAGAGAAGTCCGGTGAAACGACTTGTCTGAATTTTGGTACCACAGGCCAACGCTGTACAACCTACATACATCTCTGCGTGTGCCTTTAAGCGACTGGGGCTGCCGAGAAATTATGACTTTTGATCCCACGTTAAAAGTTAAATGAATGAAACCTGGTTCGGCGCCAGGGGACGCGCTGGACGGGACCGGCGGCCCCTGAAGACGTGTCAGTGCGTCGGGGGCCCCAACTAGGGCTCCATGATGCAGGAGCAGTAAGGCAGTGAAATATGAAATGCGATGGGAGGATATTCACAGCCTTGGGAGGGAGGGGGCATCCCTGTGTGTGTGTGTCGCTGTGTGCGTGTGCGTGTGCGTGTGTGCGTGTGTGTGTGTGTACGTGTGTGTGCAGGTGTGCGTGTGGCTGTGTGTGCGAGGGAAGAGATAACCCCCAGTCCGTCCGTCCCACTTGACAGCCCGCACGGCTGGGGGCCAGTCACACACTGCACACTCCCCTGACTGATGAGCTGTAGGCCCCCACAACTCCAGGCCACAGGCCAACACACTCTCCCTGGTTGTAACCATCACAACCCACCTCTTCCCCCAAACACACACACACATACCTCCAGCACCACCACCACCAACCCCCAGCCCAGCTCCAGGCAGGGCTCACCCTGTCAGGCGTGAGCTGTCTCTAACAGACCCCCTACCCACACAATCACAGTCAGTGATTACCCGTCACACAGCCATGGATGGATGGGCAGGCACCAATATAGCTGACCCGCTGCCTTTGTGTTTGTGTGTGTGTGTGTGTGTGTGTGTGTGTGTGTGTGTGTGTGTGTGTGTGTGTGTGTGTGTGTGTGTGTGTGTGTGTGTGTGTGTGTTTGCGTGTGTGTGTGTGTGGTGTGTGTGTGTGTGTGTGTGTGTGTGTGTGTGTGTGTGTGTGTGTGTGTGTGTGTTTGCGTGTGTATGTTTGTTAATCAGTGAGTCAGTGTTTTTTTGTGTTTATCAGTGAGTGAGCGAGTGAGTGAGCGAGCGAGTGAGCGAGCGAGCGAGTGAGTGAGTGAGTGAGTGAGTGAGTGAGTGAGCGAGTGAGTGAGCGAGTGAGTGAGCGAGTGAGCGAGTGAGTGAGTGAGTGAGTGAGTGAGTGAGCGAGTGAGTGAGTATGTGTGTGTCTATGCGTGTGCTACCCTGTCCTTATCCATTACCCATTACTTTGTCCGGGGATCGTCGGTCAAAGTCTCAGCGGGGAGTTAAGACGTGAGTGTGTAGAACAACTCACACACGCATCAGAAGGTGATGTGTCAGCATGCCTTACAGCATCCAACAGGGGATCATGGCCATACAGTGTGTGCATGCCGTTGTCAAGGCTTATCAGGTCATGGCGGTGACCTGCTGAGATTCTGTATGCGTGTGTAGATGTGTGTGAGTATGTGTGTGTACATCGCAGTGTGTGTGTATAGGTGAGTCATGTGCGTGCGTGCGTGCGTGCGTGCGTGCGTGCGTGCGTGCGTGCGTGCGTGTGTTTGAGATTCACCAGTCAGGGTGCGGTCCGCCCCCCCGTCCTGAGTGTGAGCCAGGGATGTTGAATCGAGGCCAGGGTCTGAATTCAGTCGATGCAGTTGGATTGGTGTTCTGAAACAAAACACGCACATGCACACACACACACACATGAATAAATGCTATTTCACATCCTTTCTTCTCACCCTGTGATCCGACCAGAACAACTGGAATCGTTTTTCCATCTCCCCTCCTCTCACCCTGTGATCCGACCAGAACAACTGGAATCGTTTTTCCATCTCTCCCTCTTTCTCTCTCTGTACCCCTCGCTCCCCCTCTGCCTCTCTCCCTCTCTCCCTCTCTCCCTCTCTCCCCCACCATGCTTGCCAGTCCCTCTCTGTTTTTGCCATTAAGCCCCGCTGCCGGTGCTGCCTTATTGCCTCATTCTAGATTGCTCCGCTGCACTCTTTTCCAGGGGTGGAGCCAAGAAAGTCCCCTGCAATCCAGCAGGGCGCCAGCCAGGCACTCTGTGACTGCTCTCTGCTCTCCATTCCTCTGGCCTGCGCTCCAATTGACCGCCGGGCTCCTCTGAAAGCAGCCATTTAAGCAGAGCGGGGTTTGGTGTACGGCACCTGCTGAAGCAAAAGGCCCTGCGGCACACAATGAGTGCAGACAAAACGCTTTGGACAGCGGCCGCTCCTATAGGCTACAGCTATACTGAGGCAGGCAGAGAGGGGCAATGAACAACAGACACGGTTTCTGTGTGTGTGTGTGTGTGTGTGTGTGTGTGTGTGTGTGTGTGTGTGTGTGTGTGTGTGTGTGTGTGTGTGTGTGTGTGTGTGTGTGTGTGTGTGTGTGTGTGTGTGTGTGTGTGTGTGTGTGTGTGTGTGTGTGTGTGTGTGTGTGTGTGTGTGTGTGTGTGTGTGTGTGTGTGTGTGTGTGTGTGTGTGTGTGTGTGTGTGTGCACGTTTGTGTGTGCGTGTATGGGTGTGTGTGTGTGCGTGAGTGTGTGTGTGTGTGCAGGACCGGAGGTTAGCGTTTTAACTCTTAGGCTCCTGTTGAGTAGTCATGAAAGAGCCTACGATGGAGATGTACTGTGCACAGAGAAGTGTGATGTGTCTGCTATGCGTCTCCCAAAATAAGTGTGAATGCTCCAGGAATGGTTTATTTACGTGCATGTGTGTGTGTTTGTGTGTGAGATTGTTGTTTTTGTGTGGGTCTCTGAGTGAGGGTTTAAGTATATGTGTGTGTCTGCGTTTGCGTGTGTGTGTGTATGTGTGTATGTGTGTGTGTGTGTGTGTGTGTGTGTGTGTGTGTGTGTGTGTGTGTGTGTGTGTGTGTCAGGGAGGCTGCGTTTTCACCTGGAGCTAGACTTTGGTGAGAACAAGGCTATTTTTTATAGATATATTTTCTTCTTGCTCTCTGCCGCCCTCTTCTCTTCGATGTTCTCCCCCCAAACTGCTTCTGCTGTTTGTTGTTGGGGTATGCTTTTATATTTGTTTCTGTTTTTGAGCATACCTATGCGTCTGCTTTTGCCTATCCTTTCGATTTCTCATTCAACTGAAACCTTTCTGTTTGCCGCCTCCAAATGAAACTATGCATAATTAACTTCTCTCTGAATATTCTCTTCCAGTCTGCCTCCTCGTTAGGCTCTCTCTCCCCCTCTCTCTCTCTCTCTCTCTCTCTCTCTCTCTCTCTCTCTCTCTCTCTCTCTCTCTCTCTCTCTCTCTCTCTCTCTCTCTCTCTCTCTCTCTCTCTCTCTCTCTCTCTCTCTCTCTCTCTCTCTCTCTCTCTC
>OLKM01000819.1:194200-204200 GCA_900291075.1 Melanogrammus aeglefinus
ATGTTTACCAATGTAGCCCACCTACCACAAGCAAAAGAAAACACGGAACCTATCAACATGTTTGTATCCACATTTTTAACATGTCCCCCACCACAGAGCTACTGTGCACACACACTGAGAGGTAGCTCAGCCATCACAAAGAACATCTGTGTGTGTGTGTGTGTATGTTTATATGTACGTGTGAATGTATCGTTGCATGTATTTCTGTATGCATTATGTTTGTGTACGTTTGAGTGTGTGTGTGTGTGTGTGTGTGTGTGTGTGAGCGTGTGTGTACCTGCGGTGATTCTTGAGGAGCAGTCTGTCAAGATAACAGAGGCTGTCGTCCTGGAATACCACATTGACGGGCACTCGCTCCCCTCCTTCTCCTCCACCGCCTCCTCCTCCACCTTCTCCACCTCCTCCACCACCTCCTTCTGGTCCTCTGTTTGGTGGAAGGCCAGCCTGAGTTCCTATGGCTGCCATAGCCACTGGGCAGGAGGGAGAGATACAAAAAAGAGGGGGAGAGTTTAACAAAGTGTGAAGGGAGGGTGTTTGAAAGTGAGAGATAAGGAAGAAAGATCAAGTTGGTGACAGGAGGGCAGAAGGAGTCACAGACCGAGAGATGAAAGCATCAGAGAGAGAAGGAGAAAGAGGGTGTTGGAGTGAGCAAGAGGGAGTGGGGGAGAGAGAGAGCAAGAGGGAGTGGGGGGGGAGAGAGAGAAAGAGGGAGTGGGGGAGAGAGAGAGCAAGAGGGAGTGGGGGAGAGAGAGAGCAAGAGGGAGTGGGGGAGAGAGAGAGCAAGAGGGAGTGGGGGAGAGAGAGAGCAAGAGGGAGTGGGGGAGAGAGAGAGCAAGAGGGAGAGGGGGAGAGAGAGAGCAAGAGAGAGAGAGAGAGAGAGAGAGAGAGAGAGAGAGAGAGAGAGAAGGAGAGAGAGAGAGAGAGAGAGAGAGAGAGAGAGAGAGAGAGAGGAGAAGAGAGAGAGAAAGAGAGAGAGAGAGAGAGAGAGATAGCAAGAGGGAGAGAGAGAGAGAGAGAGAGAGAGAGAGAGAGAGAGAGAGAGAGAGAGAGAGAGAGAGAGAGAGAGAGAGAGAGAGAGAGAGAGAGAGAGAGAGAGAGAGACGGAGTAAGAGAGATCGAACAATAAAGGAAGAGCGCTCTTGGCAGACACCAGCCGCACAAAAAGAACATCTTCAAAACTACTCAGCTTGTCCCCACCTGAAAAAAGGAAGTGAGTGACACACGTGTGCACACACACACACACACACACACACACACTCTTCCTCATCATCTCCCCTGCCTGCTCCATGTGTATGAGAAAAATAAATAAAAAGAGAAGCCAAAGTGTGCACCGTGTAAGTAGAGGGAAAGAAAGAAAGAGAAATAAAAGGAAGAAAGACAGAGAGAGAGAGAGAGAGAGAGAGAGAGAGAGAGAGAGAGAGAGAGAGAGAGAGAGAGAGAGAGAGAGAGAGAGAGAAGAGAGAGAGAGAGAGAGAGAGAGAGAGAGAGAGAGAGAGAGAGAGAGAGAGAGAGAGAGAGAGGTAAGAGAGAGAGAGAGCGGTAAGAGAGAGAAAGAGCGTGTCTGAGGAAAAAAAAGCATGTTATGATTGTACCCCAGACACTCAGGCAGTCCACAGTGGCAGCTTTAAATTGGGCCTGGGTGCCATTGGTCTGACAGAAATAATTAGGACTTGAGGGGCTAGCAGCAAATTGCAGTGCAGGGCGAGGGGCGAGAGGAGAGGAGTCTGTCCAAGCAGTAAAGCAGAGAAAATAGGAGGCCCTAATAAAAAAGCACAAACACCTCCGTAGTGCACACAATACACACATATATACGTATGCACACACGCAACCACCTAGAGAGATGGGACTAATAATACACAGCCCCACACAGACTAAAGATACAAAACATAGTGTATCCATGCACACATGTTTGTCCACCTGTGTGCACACACACACACGCACACAAATTACTTAGAGGGATTTGTGCGCGCGCGCACACACACACACACACACACACACACACACACACACACACACACACACACACACACACACACACACACACACACACACACACACACATAAACGCAAACAGAAACACACACATTCAAAGGGATAAACATTGCCAGATCAGCTTTAGATGGGGTGTCTGGCTCCACACCCGTACACACACACCAGATCGTTTAGTGTGCCCAAGATGGCTCTCCTTATCGCGATACGCAACAGCCATCGATTACACCTCTGCTGTGGCTTTAAGCATTTAGTGTGTGCATTTAGAGAGAGAGAGTGAGAGAGAGTGACTGAGTAAGGGTAACACCAAGGGAACAAAACTCCTGTAACTCCTTACTGGATAACTAATTTCACCTAAAGGGCTATATGATCAGTGTGTGTCTGTGTCTCTGCATGGATAAATGTAGCCCTTGCTTAAAGTGTGCCGGTAGACCTAGCTGTGTGTGTGTGTGTGTGTGTGTGTGTGTGTGTGTGTGTGTGTGTGTGTGTGTGTGTGTGTGTGTGTGTGTGTGTGTGTGTGTGTGTGTGTGTGTGTGTGTGTGTGTGTGTGTGTGTGTGTGTGTGTGTGTGTGTGTGTGGTGTGTGTGTGTGTGTGTGTGTGTGTGTCGTGTGCTGTGTGTGTGTGTGTGTGCGTGCGCTGTGTGTGTGCGTGTGTGTGTGTGTGTGTCTGTGTGTCGTGTGTGTGCGTGTGTGTGTGTGTTTGTGTGTGTGTGTGTGTGTGTGCGTGCGTGCGGTGTGTGCGTGTGTGTGTGTGTGTGTGTGTGTGTGTGTGTGTGTGTGTGTGTGTGCTGCGTGCGCGCGTGTTAGAGACACCTGGAGGGTCCTCGGCAGGTCTCCAGCCTCTTTGGTCCTTTTCTTCTCCTCCTCCGCTACTCCCGCTCCTCCTCCTCCTCCTCCTCACCTCTCCTGTCCCCCGGCCCCTCCACTCCCTCAGAGCCTTTTGGAAGCCCAGAGCCGAGTCGTCTTCGTCATACACTCCGTCCAGAAGGGATATGCCCTCCACTCCCTCCTGTCCTTCCTCCATCTCTCTTTCGCTATCTTCATCACCATAGTCATCACCGCTGCCGTCATCCTCCTCCTCATCCTCCTCTTCGGTGTCTGTCGTCCCTTCGTCCCCTCCATCCCCTGCATGGTTGACCTTCAAAGCCCGTGGAACAAATATATTACGAATATTGGACAGTAGTAGAAAGCCTGCCAGTTCTCGGAGCAGCACCAGTTTCCCAGAACAACGTCTTAAATTTGTGCAAGGTCACAAAATACGTAGTTGGAAAATAGTGTGTGTTTTTTTTTTTTTTCAAGGAAGATGACATTGGATAAGAACAAGCTACCGCTGGTCACAACAAAATTGAAACACAAATATAGTGCAAATCTCAAATGAGAAACACACACACAGGTCTCGGCCATGGAGTGGCTCTTACTGTTGGCTACTGGGGTTTGCTGAAAAATTGGCTGCTGAAAATAAATGATGTGCCTTTCTTTGTGTGCACCAGAAAGCTGTCAAAATTCATTTCATGCCGTTCAGTAACCACCCAACCAACCCAGACAGCTGTCCCATTGCCCTCACCAGCCATATCCAGCGGTTAGTAAACCAAAACACTTTCAACAGCGATCAGGGCTTCCTTGGGTACTTTTTATTTCTGGTATAAAATACTAGCCTGGGACCGTCAATGAAAAAACTCAAATGACGGGGAGACGCACTCACTCACGAGACATCACCAGCCACGCTGTTTATTACCAGCACACCTGTCAAGCCACTGAGTTATCGAGCTTTGGGAGAGTTTGAAAATTCAATTTAGCATTCCCTCAGCAAAGCCGCGAATACGTGGGTATGTCAGGGATCCCTACTATGCACAAGCTAGCTAAACTAAGGGGCCGCAACTAACGACCATTTTTTATCTGAATCAATTAGCTTTAATTTTTGTATGATTTGATTAACTATTTAACCTATAAAGCGTCATAAATAATGAGTTATGCCGAGAGCCTAAAGTGTCTCTGAAGAGTTTCAAAATGTGCTTTGAAGTGCTTTTAGGCGTGTTTAAATTGGCCCCGCTTTGTCTTACCACACACATAGCGATTTTTATACCCAACAGCAGAGAGGAGTGACCAACAAAGGGCCAGTGAGTCCGAAAAAAAACATTGCTTCAACACTATTCTAAAACAGAACCACCAACGTCGCACGAACAAACAGGGACAGATTCTGGAGCAGCTCTGTCATTTGGGGTGAACTTCATCCAGCTGTCAGGGCTAGCAACCAAACCAGACTCAATCGAGAGATTGTTCAGGGTCTTCATTAAAAAAGGAATATGGATTGATAAGTCAAAAACAAATAACGCTATTTAGATGAAGCAACGAAACAACAACTCAAGACCATCCGTAAGTGCTTCAATAATTAATGGCGGCAACTGGGTAAATAGGTGGTTTTGGATGTATCGTGAGGAAGCTCTGCTGTTGACGCTCCGAGCGCACACCATCCGAAAACAACGAGTACGGAAATTTGACACGGGGAATCCACACTGAGGAACACAATTGTCCCCAGGGGGTTGTCATCCAGGTAAACCGTCTGCATGACTCCAGCAGGATAATACACCGTGTTCTCACACATGGAACTGAGTACTGTAAGGTTAATACAATTAACTAATAATAATAAAATAATAGTAAAATAATAAAAAATGGATTAGAAACTGAAATGGAACGGAAGCACGTCGTCCCAGCTCAAAATAAGAGTGTCTTTATCGTTTCTGCCCGGCACTCTTTCCTTCTTGGTTGCTGTGGCTTGCAAATAAGCGTCCTTCAGTCCTGGAGACACCTGAGTGCTAACTCGGCTAGCCCTGACGCGCGACCCTTCAGCATCCGATGCCAAGCTTGTCCTGCGTCAGCCACTGGATAAACAAAAGCCGACCAACAGACCATTGTGTGGACTCCTGCAGAGTCTGCCGGAAACGTCTGCATCTGCGCGAAATGAAAGAGCCCAGAGCCTTGACGCCAGCCTGGAATGACTCATTGCACGGTCAAGATAGTCCATATAACACTTCAGCAAAACACCAAAGTCCTTATGTTTTTCTTGTAGAAAATGTGAAAAGGCAAGAAGAACCGTGTGCCTGTATGGGTGAATGTGTGTGTATGCGCATGCACGCCTGCCTGCGTGCCGGTCAAAGCTCTGCGTGTCTGCGTGTGTGTGTGTGTGTGTGTGTGTGTGTGTGTGTGTGTGTGTGTGTGTGTGTGTGTGTGTGTGTGTGTGTGTGTGTGTGTGTGTGTGTGCTGTGTGTGTGTGTGCGTGCTGCGTGTGTGGTGTGTCGTGTGTGTGTGCGTGTGCGTGTGTGCTGTGCGTGTGTATGTGTGCGTGTGTATGTGTGTGAGTGGTGTTTCCGAACTCACCTCAACGTGCTCGGTGTGATAAAGGGCGGAGTCGACAGGTCTGTCCCACCCCCTGGTCGGCCCGGGACTCCACCCCTCTCCCCTAGTCTTCCTGCTCCCGCCGCTCGCGGCGGCCGGTGGATCCGTGTCCCCCCCGGGTCGCCGGGGGCCCGGGGGGGACGGTTGGGGTCGGGGTTGGTGTTGGGGTTGGTGATGGGGGTGGGGCCCGCCGTGGGAGTCAGGGTGGAGATGGGGTCTAGGAATGAGGTATCGATCCACTGTGGAGTAAGTGGGCGCTTTGGTGGGGGCCGGGGCCCGGGGCCGCGCGCCGGGGTTAACTTGTCTGCGGAAGCTGCTGACAACGGCCAGAGTGCTGACGTGGGTCTGCAGCTCCGCCTGTCAGGACCGGAAAACGGTGGTGGGAGAGGAGACAACAGTTTAATTATGTGGATGTTCGATTTGGAAGCGACTGCAGGGCGATTCGATTTGCACTCAAACCATGACCCCGCTCGACCCCTTCCCAAATAAATACTAAATGTGTTGTGAATTGAGTTTGTCAACATGTTAGTCTCGCTTTGTTTTATTAATTACTATTTAAAAGGTATGTTGTACTATAATCCAACATCGTTTTGACAACAAAGGCATCTCCTTGATTAAGAAACTGCGATGAGGATGAATGATTGAAATAACTAAATGGAACATCCAAAATATGATACAAAGTAAAAATAACACACGATTGATCAACATGATAATCTCAGGGAAAATATATTTCTGGCTGATTAGCATATGTATCCTCACCCTAAGCAAATCAAACATAAAGTCCATTAATGAGAGAGGACGAGGAGTCAAGACCTGCTATAAAGACTCTAGATAGGTCCCATTTAAAAGGTTATACACTAATTATTGTAAGTGCTAAGGTCTTGCTACTGCATCACAGAGCGTCACAAAGATAAACTCTTGATCTGGTCGATGCCTACTGTTAAAAAATACCATGCTGTGAGTGTGCGTGTGTGTGTGTGTGTGTGTGTGTGTGTGTGTGTGTGTGTGTGTGTGTGTGTGTGTGTGTGTGTGTGTGTGTGTGTGTGTGTGTGTGTGTGTGTGTGTCTGTGTTTGCGTGCGTGTGTGTGTAATACTGTGAGGAATGTGTATAATGCATGTGTACTTCTATGTTTACTGCATGCAAACAAGGAATGTTGAGATAATGTGTGCTTGTTTTGCGTCCTTGTGACTGTGTGTTTGTGTGTTTAGCAAAATTCCTCCTTTCGGTTTATCTGTGTACACGTTGCATTCTAATTATTGAGAGCGCGCCAGGGATCAATTTCTCCGGCTCCCTCTTGCCCCACAACATGGCAGACCGCTTTCCCTCCACTTATGAAAAATAAAAAAAGTCAATTACATATAGCTGTCCTCTCCAATATCTACCAAGTTGTAGGCAAAACACCAACAACACAGACACAGACACAGACACACACACACACACACACACACACACACACACACACACACACACACACACACACACACACACACACACACACACACACCCAGACCCACATCCACACACACACCAACACACACCAACCCACACACAGACACAGACACACACACACACACACACACACACACACACACACACACACACACACACACACACACACACACACACACACACACACACACACACACACACACACACACACACACACACACACACACACACACACACACACACACACACAGCCGGGTGCTGATAGATTTTCCCTGCCGTGCCGGGCTGAATTCATTACTCTATTCTATTAATCAACAGTGACCAGTACGCTGGCCGGGGTTAACCCGTTTCCACAGCTCGCCGTGGCGTCCTTGAAGCCGTCCTATTCTCCTTCCCACCCAGAGCATGGGGGGGGGGGGGGGGGGGAGGCGAGGACAGCAAGAGAGGGGAGGGAGGAAAAGGAGGGGTGGGGGGGGTGGGGGCGTCACCGGAGAAAGATGGCTTCGATCAAACCGGACACATTACAGCTGCTTGGCTGTGTTGTGATAGAATGGCTCAACTTTTCGTTGTTGTTTTTGTTGTGGTGGTTGGCGGCGCCGCCGCTTTGAAAATGCCGGCGCGTTTCAGTTATTGCGACATTGCCTCCGTGCTTATTTGTGTTTTTTTGCCGATGAGAAATGGCCGCAGTTTTAAACCGGGGTGCCATAAATCGGAATAACTCCCCTTCGAAGGCAAGTGAGTGTAAGGAGTGTTACACACACCAACCAGGCGGGGTTTGGTGCCAAACAGATGTGAATGTGGAATGTGAATTTGTTGTTGGGTTATTTTGGGCCAATTTTATTCCTCGCAGCTTCTAACATCTTCTGAACGGAAGGGGGGGGGGGGGGGGGGGGGGGGGGGAAGAGGTGAAAAGTCTCCCCGTGGGGATCAATAAATACAAATAAAAACTTTAACCCGGTACACATGAGGACGTGTTGAATGGCCTCCTCAATCACTCATTGAAATTCAAGTCTGGGAGCTTCTCTGTATTAGCGACAGCCTCAACAGGACAGGGGCTTTTTTTGGGGTCGCAATTTACATTAAATAGGATAAGCGCGTTTGTTACGCGAATAAGGAATGAGTTTATCCTGGTGTCACCCAAAGTCACGCTCGCCATGCTAATCCTATAGCCACAGGATCCCACCAATGCCTGTAAAATTGTATCACCGTTAATGCAATAAAACAGGTGCAAGCGCACGTGTTCCCCCCCAAATTTTCAAAGCGGCTCTATCAGCAGCATCAGCAAACGTGGTTAGTTCTTTCTCCCACTAAAACATTTACTGCGTTTACGCATGCAGTGGCAGTAGCACAAGTAAATTAACCTTGCACAACATCTACTGGTGTCCTTGCATGCTTTCAATATTTGCCTCATAAATGATTGATTGATAGATTGATCGATTGCCCGGTAGTGCTGATGTTCAGGTTCTCTCAGAGAGCAGATCTATCCCAGATGCAATGCTGTCTGCCTGTCTTGGCTGTCTCTCTCTCTGTCTGCCTCTCTCTCTCTCTCTTTCTCTCTCCCTCTCTTTCTCTCTCTCACTCTCACAACCTTTTTACATCCACTAAGTCCACACAGGTTCAGAAGAGAGAACATCAACTGTGTGTGTCTGTGTGCGTGTACTTTTGTGTGTGTGTGTGTGTGTGTGTGTGTGCTTTCCCGTAGTCCAATTTTCAAATCTAAAGTAAGTCCTGTGGAATTCTTACCTTGTAGTCAACAGCACGATAGCTGTCTGTGCGTGTGACGTATGTGTGTGTGTCTGTGTGTGTGTGCGTGTGTGTCTCTGTGTGTGCGTTCGTTATTGTGTGTGCCTGTGTGAGCCTGGAAACAGCAGCTGAGTAGGCACTGATGAAATTAATATTCTTTTTGTGTCTCTTCTTTCTCTCCCTCGCACACTCTCAGTGCCTTGTTCTTTCGAAGGCAAATGAAACAGGATTAGCAGCGGAGAGAGAGGAGCCTGCGTCGGATGCGCACGCATAATCCCCAATCTATGTGTCCTGCCAAACCAAACTATTGTTGTGTGTGTGTGTGTGTGTGTGTGTGTGTGTGTGTGTGTGTGTGTGTGTGTGTGTGTGTGTGTGTGTGTGTGTGTGTGTGTGTGTGTGTGTGTGTGTGTGTGTGTGTGTGTGTGTGTGTGTGTGTGTATGTGTGTGTGTACTGTACCATCCCTCTGTATAAATACACAGATAAATACATATACTCACAGACGACGAGATGAATGAGAGGAAAACACAGAGAGACAGTGAGGGGTAAAAGGAGAGATAAAAAAAGGCGATG
The DNA here is from genome assembly GCA_900291075.1 of Melanogrammus aeglefinus. Taxonomy (NCBI): domain Eukaryota; kingdom Metazoa; phylum Chordata; class Actinopteri; order Gadiformes; family Gadidae; genus Melanogrammus; species Melanogrammus aeglefinus. The sequence goes on from OLKM01000819.1 coordinate 203,347, forward strand.
GAGAGAAGGAGAACATGTTGAGGTTACTGCCACTGTGCCAGTCCCATGGCTGCTCCTGTAGTTGTGTGTGTCCCTTTGCCTGTCGGTCAGCGGTATTGCTACGCCATCAGCGGCAGTTAGTGAGACCCACAGCTGCATAAAAAAGGCATCAGCTCTGTTCCGCTGCTAGTTAGTTACATCGGCTCTCTATTACAGGGAAAGCGATCGCATACTTACCCCGCACTGCAACACACACACACACACACACACACACACACATACACACCGAAAAATGAATAAAGAGATATGAATGATAAAATTAGCTTGAGTCCTACTGTGAAATACTAATAATGACAATGCTACTAATCACAATGTGTTGTGAATAATCTTATGTTATGTAACTAATCACAATTAACGACATGGCATTGGCAACGGAGCGCACCTCCGTTGCACACACACATACACACAAACACAGTCGCACACAACACACACACACACACACACACAAGACACACACACACACACACACACACACACACACACACACACACACACACACACACACACACACACAGATATTGGACGACCAGCCAGATACTGCATTGCAGCAGGTTCATGATGCTGTGCTCCCTATCAGGGAGCGTACATGAGGAAAACCTGGATCCTGATTGGAGGACGAGATGCAATACTGATAAAGAGATAGACAGGTGGAAGGATGCAATGCATTCCTACCCCCTAGGTCTATTAGTAAACAGATACTCGTTAGGAACCCAGCGTACGACAACAACAGGAACATGAGAATACAAATATTGACTTTTGAAACAAACTTGTCGTAAATTGAACGAGTAAAGCCAATGGGATGCGAGTGCTGTGAT
>OLKM01000819.1:206700-217478 GCA_900291075.1 Melanogrammus aeglefinus
AGTTAGTCTCTTTATAACAGCCGTGACAGTCATTCTTACTCATCGTTTTAATGTCCATTTATGTTTTTTTTCACAGTTAGTCTCTTTATAACAGCCGTGACAGTCATTCTTACTCATCGTTTTAATGTCCATTTATGTTTTTGTTTGTGTCATTTTGCCAAAGCGTGGCAAACCTGCTCCATGTTCTAATTAGCGTTCATGGACGCCTCGCAGACTAAAGTTCTCTGAGGATGATTTCCTTCTCCTCAACGTGTTTTATCGCTCATTTCTTCCGTTCACTACGGTCTTTCTCACCAGGCCCTCCAGATGTGATGTGATTGACTATAACAGTTCCATAAAGCAGGGGCCTCATTTTCCCACTGACAACATGGGGATGAATTACGAGAGGCTCCCCAGAGATTAGGCATCTATAGCAGGCTAGCAAAGCAGAACATCTCTCCCTTCCCTCTGCTGGAGGAAGCCATGGCCTGTTGCTATGCCTCAGAATGTAGCCAGCTAGCATGTACAAGTGGGAGGGTTGGTAAATGTGTGTCTGTGTGTCAATATCAACATGTTAAAGACGAAGTAGTGTGCCTGTTATTACTGGTAAGTTATCTGTGTGTGAATGTGTATGTGCATGAGTCGGAGTGTGTGTTAATTTGCAGCAAGTAAAAAAAATAGGAAATAGTGTGCGTGCCTGCCTGCCTGCGTGTGTGCGTGCATGCTAAGTGCATGCCTGCGTGTACATGAGCGAGCGAGTGCTTAGGTGCAACGTGCTTCCGTGTGCTTCTAGAGACAACAACACAGACAGCCATAACACTTGTCATCATTGTCATCATTATGGGGCACAAGGGCCATCCAAATTGTATATGTTTGCGTGTGAATTTGTGTGTGTGTGTGTGTGTGTGTGTGTGTGTGTGTGTGTGTGTGTGTGTGTGTGTGTGTGTGTGTGTGTGTGTGTGTGTGTGTGTGTGTGTGTGTGTGTGTGGTGTGCGTGTCGCGTGCGTGCGTGCGTGTGTGGTGTGGTGTGTGTGTGTGCCTGCGTGCGTGCGTGCTTGTTTGTGTGTGTGCGAGAGAGGTGCCCTTCCCAGTAAACCTTAAACATGACATTAAGACCAGCAGTATTGGGTACTAGGGGCCTCAACCCCTCTATTAGACAATGTGAAGCGCTATCATCATCAAACGCACCATCTACCAAATGACCACATTACATATCATGGTGCTGGGCTAGCATAACTTGGCCCCTGGCAAATCTTGGCCCAAAACACGTAGGGTCTGTCTCCTTCAGCAGTTCAGCCCTTACTCCTCCTGCTTCAATACATACACACCTTCATTCTCTTGCCAAACTGACATTGAACACTGTTCTAGTCCAACACACACAAACACACAGACACACACACATCAACACAGCTAGATATGAACAATAATTGGTAGCATCTGTTATCTAAAGAAACTGCTGGCTACTGGGTAAGAATGTTCTATTACTGGCACTGATTGGACACACATACGAACACATACACACATCACAGAAACACACACAACACACACACACACACACACACACACACACAAACACATTGTGCTGTTGGCTACAAGGTAGAAATTCAGTAATAACTTTAGATTAGAAAATTGGACTATGGGAAAGCATACAAACACAAAGTTTATTTTCTCTTTTCTGAACCTGAGGGTCTTACTGGATATACAAAGGTTTGAGTGACAGAGAAAAAAGAGAGAGAGACAGGGATACAGGGAGAGAGAGAGAGAGAGAGAGAGAGAGAGAGAGAGAGAGAGAGAGAGAGAGAGAGAGAGAGGAAAAAAGAGAGAGAGAGAGGGATGCAGGGAGAGAGAGAGAGAGAGAGAGAGAGAGAGAGAGAGAGAGAGAGAGAGAGAGAGAGAGAGAGAGAGAGAGAGAGAGAGAGAGAGAGAGAGAGAGGAGACAGAGAGAGAGAGAGAGAGAGAGAGAGAGAGAGAGAGAGAGAGAGAGAGAGAGAGAGAGAGAGAGAGAGATGCAGTCAGGTAATGTGTGTTTATGTAAACAATGATGTCCACTGAGGTCTTGAGTATTGATAGACAGATCAAGCTAAACTGTTATGGTTGCAAACGCAAACACACACACACACACACACAACTGCACACACACACACACACACACACACACACACACACACACACACACACACACACACACACACACACACACACACACACACACACACACACACACACACACACACACACACACACACACTTAAGAACACTGTGGATAGGAATTAACTGCTATTTATGTTGGGGAATACACCAGACTGTCAGATAAAAGCAGCATTCGGTCCCCTGTTGTGTTGAGAAGAGGGCATCCAACCCAAGCTAACTCAATCCAAAACACATTTAAAACTTCCATTTCCTTGTCTGTTTACCCTATAGAGCAGTTATGCTTCCAAACTTGCACAAATCTGCACACTAGAACCAACTGTGTTTTTATAATAGTATATTTAACGTTGTACTTTGTTTTTATAGGATTTTATATTTTATCTTCTTATACCTCTGTAAAGTAGTTTCTATTCAACTCCCTTTGTTTTATCACCGATGTCATGTTTACCTTTTTATAGCACTTTATATCACAATCTTTTCTTCTTCTATTTCTTTTATTTTATATTTCCCTTTTTATATTTTATCAGGCCGACATCATGATTCCTCAATTGTTTGATTATTTTTTGCAACTGCTTTCGCAATATTAGTTTTTATTTTACCTTAGGGAGGCCAAGTGAGGGAAGCCGAGATAGAGGGAGAGAAAGTGGGAGAAAGTGGGAGAGAGAGAGACAGAGAGGAGGAAATGAGGGATGGGGCTATACAGTGATGGAGAGGGACAGAATGAAGTGGACAAGAGAATAATATAAGAATAATAATAAGAAAGAAATAATAATAAGAAAGAAAACAGCGGCCAACAAAGTTGGCCGAGAGAGAGAGAGGAAGAGGGAGGGAGGGAGCAAGGGAGAGAGGAAGCAAGGGAGCGAGGGAGCGAGGGAGCGAGGGAGCGAGGGAGCGAGGGACGCAGACGGAAGACGGCAGAAAAGCACAGGCTACACGGGTTGCTGGAGTCCTCTCTATGTTCACCTTATCCAGCACGGGCAAGTTAGGAGAGGGTCACATGTGTGTGTGTGTGCGTGTGCGTGTGCGTGTGTGTGTGTGTGTGTGTGTGTGTGTGCGAGCATGCGCGAGCATGTGCGTGCGTATGTACCAGTCCGGCGGCCATGACTTCACACTGTCCACAGATCTTTCCTCTGAGTCTCTGCTTCCTTCCGCTGGTGTGACTCGGGGTGGGCTGGGAGGCGGGAGGAACAGGGGCTGCAACAAGCACATACAAATTCAAATATGAATACAGTATATGGTTTACCTGTACTCTGCGGCTTCAGCGGCTCAATACAGCGTCGAGTGTTGGCGCAAGGACCCTCCTCGTGTCCATGCCCCGTTAGGGGGACTGTGGAGTACTGTCATTCAACACTGTGGTGGGCTGAGACTAGCCTGGCCTCCCCGGACCGATTCCCAAACAGGGCTCAGTCTGGAACTTCTCTGTTTATTTCGATTACCAAGGGGCGCTATCAACAGCGGCGCAGACGAGATGCTTCCGGACGCAATTGGATAGACCCACAGCAAATCAGATCAACGAAACGTGTGACACATCAGTGGTAGCCATCATCAAATTCTTCAACGGCGCTCCCATAAGGCTGGGACCCGGGCAAGGTCTGGGGGGGGGGGGGGGGCACACATTTGAAATAAAACATGAGCTTGCGGATGTGTCTGGCTCCAAGGCTAGGGTTAAACAGCGTGGGCCTGGGCGGTTGGCAAGGGGATGCGCTGACTAAACATGAGCAGGAGCAGTAGCTGGCCCCAGTCTGCCCTACCAGGGGGGGCAGTACCCCTAACCTTCTCCGCCAATGTGACCCCCGCTCAGAATGAGAATGCACAGCGAGTTCAGATACATGTCATCAAGGAGCAGGTATGGGGGGTCCAGGGTTCTTGCTCAAGGGCACCTATGGTAGTACTGCAGACCACCGCAGTGCAGACATCAGGGTTCAAACCCAGAACCTTTTTTCGGCTGGGACACCGTAACCACTAGACTTTAATGACCGAGTAACATCCGAGCATTGTAATGTAACAACAAAATAATGAGAATGGAAGGCGAGAGTTGCTCAAGCTTAATACACATAAAGGAGCTTGGAATGGATAAAGAATAAGAACTGGGCTAGGGATTCAGGGGCCCACGTGCGTACAGGTGTGCTGTGCATGGGAGCGATGGGAGGGGCCCAAGCATTTGGTGTGGAGGGCTCACCTTTCAGAGGCTCTTCTTTCAGCAGTCTGATCTTCAGCCGGCCTGGTGCAAGCTGCTGGGCAGGTAAGACGGAAAAAAACATGAACACCTAACACACACACGCACAGACACACCGACACCCCACACACACACACGCTCATGCATGCCAAAGCACACTTAAGCATGCATGCACGGAATTAATTTTGAAGTGACTTGGTTAAGGTGAGCGAGGTTAGGCTTTCTTCCTAGCTTTGTTTTTATAGCCTAATGTGACGGCCTTCAATCAAATTATATTTGATTGGAGGAAGGCAAGGTCTGGCTTGAATTAAAATTAAGAGGGCGTCAATGCATTGTTTTGCTATCAACTCTTGCCTTTAGGGTTTCAATAAACATGGATATTAAATTATAGCAAAAAAAAAAACAGCTTCAGATCCTAGCATTTATTTTTCGTATCTGGGCCTGAAATAAAGAATGATATGCAGGGATGAAGGCTGGCCCTTTAAATATTTTAAGAATGGGTTAAAGCCTTCGAAATAGAAAGCTTGCTGAAAAGTTTATTCAAACGTGTAACCTACGTATAAACTATAGGCTTGAGGCCTCCAAAAGGATTTCTAATGAAATGTCTGCATAGCATTGCAACACATATTTTCCTAATTATCAGGCACCTACCCCTGTTGGTGCTCTTGAAGAGGCACTCACATACCGAATGTCCTTCTTTCTCTCTCTCCCTCTCTCTCTATCTATCAACATATAACTCTTTTTTTTCTCTACCGTCTGAAGTGGGTTCTCCTTGTTCCTATTGGCGCTGGAAGGGTTGGTCATAGTACCGGCCTTCCCAGACTTCCATCTATAGCCCTCCGGTCGCCTTAGGGAGAAAGAGAGGTAGACACAGAGTGAATGAAAGAGCAAGAGAGAAGGTTATCGTCTCATTATATCGTTTATAGACATTAAGGGCCCTATTTTAACACTCTGAAACGCAAGTGAGAAGCGCCAAGCGCAAGTAGCTTTGTGGGGCGGTTCTATGGCGATGTTGCTATTTTACTGGCGGATAAATGACTCTTGCGTCCGGCGCAAATCTAGAAAGGGTTGGTCTGAAGTAGCCTAATTATCCGTTGGTGTGGTTTGGGCGTAATGTGCAATAAACCAATGAGGTCCTGCATATGCAACTATCTATACATATTAGAGCTTCAGACATTGGATTGTTTTTTACGAAATAGTTTTAAATTGGCAGGGTTGTGTATGTGCTAACCTCATTAAAAAGATTTACAAGAAAAACAAGAACACATACACAGAGCGCTGGACACACGATGATAATACTCATTCTACTCTTTGTGAACCACTCCTATGGTATCCAGAAGCGTTAAAAATATCACCCGATAATTAGATCTTTTTATGGTGATCGCTCCCACTTGACCACCACTTTTCCGGCCCACTAAAGTACTCCCCACTGCGTCCCTGTCAATGACTCATTCTACTACATTTTCATTCATATTCATACTTCATCCTTACAAACAACACATTTTAATACAACCGATGTGGTCCAATCACTCCCCTCTATAAGCGATTCCCTGTACAGTTTACAGCAAATGAAAGAATACAATTCAATAAAAGAATACAATTGCACATTCTTCTCTTGAGATCATAGTTGTTGATCCAAAGCACAAATGAGGAAACGTAGAACAAAACAGACCAAATAGCAAATGAAACACAAAAGGTATAGGGACTTAAAATCTCGTATCTCTGTAAGAAACTCAAAAAAAACGGCAAAAAAGAAAGTAAGATATTCATTATAATAAGTAGTTTCATATGAATTTGCCCTGACTCCTTGTCGGCCGTCCAACATTTATTGTCTGCGATAAACAAGAGATGAGATTTATGAATGTGATAAATTAAAATGTCCCCCGCGCCCTCATGTCCCATCCCCCCGGAGGCGGAGGTGGGAGCGAGAACTGTGCTATGCATATCTTACGCGTCTGGGACCGAGATAGGTCGAATCAATCTGCAGCCATCGCAAATTACCTTTTTTGTATGGATAAACTGCACCACCCCACATGCACTCCAATGTAAATCCAGAGATGCTAACATGCAATAACCTGTGGCTATGTAGTCAAGGCCATGCTGCCATGAGGAGAAACGGCCATGTAAATAATGAATTGTACTTTGAGTGGAGCACTAGGATTTGACTTGGAATAACAAACATGTGCAAACAAAAAAAATGAAATAATATAATGATGAATAAATCAAAGACTCGCCTGAAACATCTTTAATTTATCAGGGCATCATCTGGGCATTGTGGCGAATGGAGCCCTCCAAGCACTTCACTGCCAAACTTTACATACTTAACAGGGATTAAACTTAACCCGTATGAATTATGGAAGTCAGCCAAAGCCATTTAGGGCATATTTCTTTTTCTCTTGGATACGCTTGTCTCGTTTATGGCGAGGATCATTTTCATGTTGTCTTACCCTTTTTTTAACAGTGTACATCAACAATGAGTAGGCCTACTTTCTTAGAATAATTAAATGTAAAAGGGCTGAGCAGATGACGCACACAATATGCTAGCGAAACATAAAAAGAAACACAAAGAGGTGCACGTAGACAACACAAAAACGTAAACACAAAACACACATGTACTCACAACAACACACATCAGTCAGATGGAGGGGGAGATAAGGAAAGGTACGTTATTTAGGGAAGTGAGCTCCTTCATGCTATATGCTGCTGAATCTGATTTATTATTTACTATTGAGATGTTTGTCTAAGCTGTCTTAGAAGAAGTTTTGTTTGGATATTGGGAGCTGGCAGCCCTGTCAATGTGCGGGAAGTCAGTATGCGTGTGTATTTTGTGAGAAGACTCGGAGACTGTCTGTGTGTGTGTGTGTGGTGTGTGTGTGTGTTGTGTGTGTGTGTGTGTGTGTGTGTGTTGTGTGTGTGTGTGTGTGGTGTGTGTGTGTGTGTGTGTGTGTGTGTGTGTGTGTGGTGTGTGTGTGCGCGCGCGCGCGCGCGCGTGTGCATGCTTGCGTGTGGTGTTGCGCGGCTGGTTGTTCCTTGACACCCGCTTGTTGCACTGTGTTGACACTGGAGTGAGGCGTCAGGGTTATCACCCTTGCAAAATATCACCACGACAACCGGACTGTCACCAACAGAGACAGGTTGAGGCTGCTCCAGTTGCGGTGGCACGGGACGTGACAAGGTGTCAAACAAGGAGCCCACAACCGTGCAGCACTGCTGTGTGCACACACTGTGTGCACTGTGATATTAAAACCGTCATGTCTCAATAATTTCCTCCCTCTCCCTGTGTTGGAGACAGAGAAAGAACGAAGGAACGAACCAAAGAACGAGCAAAAAGATGAACAAAGAAGCCATGGTGATGAACAAAACTGATTGAGAAAAAATGAATAAAAACTAAACGAAACCGACGAGAAAAGAAACGAAGAGAGAACGAACAAAAGAACCAAATGAAAAGAACGAATAAAAGGGTGGAATGAAAACAACGAAGGAGCGGAAGAAAGAACTACAGCATGAGAATGGACAAAAAACGGACACTCAAAAGAAGAAAGGAAAGATAGAAAGAAAGAAAGAAAGAAAAAAATATAGACAGTTTAATTAAAGAAAGAAACAAAAAAAAGAGTGAAAGAACCAAGTACTGTAAAAGTACAAAAGGAGGTATGCGATAAAGAGGAAATACATCAAGAATCCCACCAAGGAGGCGCAGCTGAGAGGATTGGCCATCACCAGGAGAGAAATAAACTGAATTTTTAGTTTGTACTTTCCAGGAGGAAAAGTAGGGAATGGGAATATGGGTCTCTCTTGGATTTTTGTGTGTGCTGTGCGTGTGGTTGTGGATGTGTGTGTGTTGGGCATGTTTTCATAGAAACAGAGTGTGTTGTACTGCATGCGCCGCGAGCATCAACTCTAGACTAAGCCTTATTATGGCCTCTGTGCACTTCACAAACTGGTTACAGCACGTCCCTCCCCACCGCAAACTGAATTTGTCCAACCACTGGTAGGCTGGCGCTAAGAGGAAAATGAACACTACCCCTGCAGACCTGCAATCTAAGGGACATCAAGCAACTAACACAAACACAAACACACACACACACACAGACACACAGAGTAGAGAGAGAGAGAGAAGAGAGAGAGAGAGAGAGAGAGAGGAGAGAGAGAGAGAGAGAGAGAAGAGAGAGAAGAGAGAGAGAGAGAAGTGAGTGAGGAGAGAGAGAGAGAGAGAGAGGAAAAGACTGCAGTACTAACACACAGGCACACGACTTGTACGTGGTCCTAGCAATTAATCACCGCCTGAACGCGGAATGCTGCTGGCCACAATACTGTTCGCTGAGAACATTCCAAGCACAGTGAAAGCTGATATAGAATTTGAAGACAGACTGAGAGGATATTGCTTTCTTTTGATTTAAGTAAACAGGCAAAATAAACAGAGATGGGCAACGTTGTAAATAAAGGACATGTCTGCCATGTCTACGACGCTCTGAGCCAAGGGGCGGCTGCACCTTACAAAGCCAGGTGTCATTTCAAATTCTAACAGCGCAACATGGTCCTGAACACGTTTGACAGGTTTGTATGGAGACTAGCGAGATCATAACCATATTATTGCATTATATAGCGCTTTTTAGGTACCTAAAGTCTGCTTTTAAATCGGTCGCGTGTGGGGTTGGGTAAGGGGTATTACGGTGCGATCATTCCATGACCAGTTTGTACACCCACTTGGGTGATGCATGGTCTTGCCACTCCCCAGTGGAGAGGTGCGGGTTGATGTAACCATCCAATTAGACACCGGGTGATGATTAGAGGTAGCCTGGCTCCGCCCGCCCACCTACTTCCGGCCAAATTTCATTTTCCCTTCAGTAGTCAGTCTGGGCCTGGGGCTTGTTAGTGGGATTTTGCCCGAACAAATTTCTGTGTGACCAATCAGCGAACAGAGGGAGTGGCTGAGAACGATGACGTCAAGGTCGCGCGCAGTGTTTCAGTTGGAGTCAAAGGAAGACAGGAGACAATGGAGAAGGATACGAGAGAAGCTATTCGGTCTGTTTGTAGGATCGCTGCAGAATATCGATCAATTAAAGCCGGAGCAAGAACAAGCTTTGCTGAGTTTTGTTGGTGCCATATGTTGTGGCGCTTCCTCCCACACTGGTTTCTGGAAAAGTTGATTTTTCCAGCTATTGGGGGCTCCGTTAGTGGTGAAGGAGCCGGTCCCGTCGCAATGACATACGTCCGACAACAAACGCCATCGATGGGTTATGCAGATCCAGGAGTGGCACTGGGCAGATCCAATAATTTTAACTAAACGAACAGGAACCATACTCCAATGAGTGAACGTTTGTCAATTGGCCAGTTCCAGACCTTCCTGTACAAAGAAATGAAGTACGACGGTCTGGTAGGACCAGGCTACGATCAGAGGGCCATGCTGGTACAACAGACAGACTGGAATTGGCCGGGACACCGGAGGTTAAGCACCCCTATTCCTCTTAATAAGTGCCATGGAGTCTTAATGACCAGAGAGTCAGGACCTCGCTGTCGGGCTGCGTGTTTGGGATATTACATTGGACAGAGGAACCCCCTGGGCACCCCTATCTGTCTTCAAACACCTTCTCCAGCACGAACTGGTCCCAATCCAAGATTGACCTGAACAGCCCTGCTTAGCTTGCAGATAAGTAGTATTGCTATGCAGCTAGTCATGAGGCCGGATCCAAAAAGTCTGCAACGGGAATATTCTATCTAACTTTAGTGTCATAGATTTCACTGTGTGAACGGCGTCACAGGTTGTCTTATATACCCCCAGCAGTGGAAAAGACATTTTGTTATTCATTGTCCCATGCCATCGCGTGTTGTAATGGATGATATAATAGACATGATCCATAACAACAGGTGTTGTGTGTTTTATATCTTGCCCACCATCTGTGTCATTAAGTCAGGATAACGATCCTCAAGATAGGCTGAGGGCATGCTCTTCTGTATGGAACACACGTGAATCAAGACGCCCACGCACTGCCATAGCAAGCAGACATTCTTACACTGCACACAACGCACACCGTACATACTATATTTACTACTCAATCAATCTACCTCTATGAGTAAGACAGTCCTAAACTAAATGCGACGCACACAACACACACACACCACAACACACACACACACAATCACACACCACAACACACACCACACACACACACACACCACACACGACACACACACACAGCGTTGTCGTTTATCTTGAATGCAGGAGCCTAGTGCGTATTCATGGTGACATTTGTGTTGGACATGTTTATGTGTTAACGGCTTTATGCGTTCAGAGAGCTACCTCCAGTCTGTACGGAATGAACCGTACTTAAATTAGGCTACAGAAAAGATACCTGTTTTCCGCACCAACACACACTTAGAATAACACAGGAAGAACAGCGTCGCTGCATCAACTTGCGGATCTCCTTGACGAACTTAACACGCAAATTATGCTATTAGTTCATCTGATCCCGTATAT
>OLKM01000820.1:0-40000 GCA_900291075.1 Melanogrammus aeglefinus
GAAGAGGGGGAATAAGGAGGGTCCGTGAAGAGGATAGATAGACAGGGGGGAGGGAAGGAGTAGTAAAGAGGGGAGGGGTATGTGGAGGTGGAAATACATGGTGTGTTTGGGGGTGGGAGGTAAAGTGGGGGAAGAGAATATTAAGAGCGGAAGAAGGGAGGGGAGAGGAGGAGGAACCCAGAAGAGACTGACGAGGACGTGGAGGGTGTATTCAACAGGAACATGAGTTTTGGTAAATAGACTCAAAGAGCATGAGAAGACAAGTTAGGAGAGCTAGATATAGAGAGAGAGAGAGAGAGAAGAGAGAGAGAGAGAGAGAGAGAGAGAGAGACAGAGAGAGAGAGAGAGAGAGAGAGAGAGACACACACACACGCACACAGACAGACACACAGATGTCCGGAGAAAGAGAGAAGAGAGAGAGCGGAGAGAAGACGAGAAGACGAGAGAGAGAGAGAGAGAAGAGGAGGAGAGAGAGAGAGACAGGGAGAGAGAGAGAGCACCAGAGAGACAGGAAGAAAGAAGAGAGTGAGAGGATGAGAGAGAGACGAGAAGAGAAAGGCGAGAAGGAGGAGAAAGAGAGAGAGAGAGAGAGAGAGGGGGAGGGGATGAGGGAAACAAGGGGGTAGTGAACGATAAAGGACATTTTGCGTCTGAGGTTTGGACACAATCTCTCAAGGCCAGAAAACAACATCAAGGGGCCAAGTGAGGGGATGAGGAGAAAACATAAGAGTGACATGAGACGGGTAGGACAAGAGAAGAAGAGAGTGGCTGGTGGAGGAGGACGAGAGAAGAAGAGAGTGGCTGGTGAGGACTCCGGTAGAAGAGACGAGAGTGGTGGAGGACCAGAGAAGAAGAGAGAGGCTGGTGGAGGACTGGTAGAAGAAGAGAGAGGCTGGTGGAGGACCAGAAAAGAAGAGAGAGGCTGGTGGGGGACCAGAGAAGAAGAAAGTGGCTGGTGGACAACCAGAGAAGAAGAAGAGCTGGGTGGGAGCACTGGTGAAGTACGGAGAGAAAGAATAAGAAGCTGGAGCAGGGATGAAGGAAGGCAGCGGCTGGTGCTAAAGAGCGGGCCAGCCATGAGCGTAGGGAGAAGAGAGATGAGGACAAAGAAAGTAAGACCATGCGCAGAGGAGAGATAGAAGAGCAGTTGAACGTTGTGGACAACAACACAGTTCTCTCTCAGAGAGAACGCTTCAGAATACCGACTGTGGCAAAGGCACTTTAGCGTCGGTCGCTGACGGGAAAGGTACCCTTTGGCGTCGTCTGCAGATGGAGAGGGGGTTCAATTCACTACAATGTTATGCCATCCCCGGCGACGTTTGACGTTCAGAGCGGGTGCTCCAGGAGCCCATTCACTCCTGTATTGACCCGACTATGGCTCCAATAGACGCTGTGAGCATTTTTCCTATTGGAGAGTTTTTAGGATATTTATTTATTTATTTATTATATACGGAGACCACCAGACTTCCTTGCAGCAACGAGAATGGTCTATTAAATTCAAGATGGATGTGTGAGAATAGGAATATAGGACCATACCGTCAATATGAATTTTCATTTCGGGGATGGTCCAATGGGTCAGGATCAGATCTTGTTATAACGACAATTGAATAAAAGCTTTGGTCTACTTATAATATTATAACTAAATAATTCTATATTTATATATATATAAAATACATTTTAATATTTAATTAATTAAATACAATAACTGCTTTAAACATGTGACATGCCTACGTTTTTTTGGCCTTTTCTTTCAATGGGCCTGCGTCAACGTCACGTGACTCAGCGTCACGTGACCGATATATTCCAAGGTTTCCTTCAAAAGGCACCTTGGAATATGTTTCTATTTTCAGCAGTTTAGACTTGTAATTAATAAGTTACTTTTTTTTAAATCCCTGTCAGGTGGCTTGTTACATCACTCTGAGAGACGCGCATGGACAGATTTTATAGTGACACAGCCTATAACCTATTCTGGAAAGCAAAACACCAAGCTCATTCATTTATTGAGGCAGGGTTATTTGAAACAATTAATTAAATATGTGTGTAGGAGCCATATTAAATGTGCTTTATTTTTGTGTAATTTTACCCCGTGCCACTAGGGGGCTGTGGGGTTCAGTTGACTTCGGGTCAGCAGAGTGAGGCATTTAACCTGATTGAACCTGATCACAGGTTGTTGTTGATGGGGAAGCAAACAGTTTTTCGACTGTGCACGTGTGCACGTGTGCCCGTGTGTTAATGCATCTTAGTTTAGTGAGGAATTCGGGTTTATTGTTTTGTTACATGTATTTTGAGTTAGAATTATTGCGGCTGTGTATTATTGGAAGGAAAATAAACCAGCCAAAATAAAACTGAACTCTCTCTTCGTTTTTGCGGTAATTGAGGAGCGCGCTGGGCGCAACGTCGAAACTATAAACCGGAATCAACAACCAGTACTACTAAGTTTAGGGCTTAGTCAGTACATTTAGGTCGAAAAAACTGCTTCGATTTGGAGAAACGTTTCACCAAGAGGAACGCCGACTTGTTTACATTGTGGATTAACGTCTTCTTGTGGAAACCACGATGTGAGGGAGGGCGGTGCACTATCGCCCACTATGGGCCAGCCGCCCCTGTGTTTGGAGTGGCCGATCGCTAAGGGAGCTGGAGCTACCGGGGTGAGCTACGGGTCAGCGACAGCATCATCTCACCGGGACATCATTCATCAAAGCCGGCCAACGCTCGATTGGGGTATGTGTGGATCAGCGCTGATATGAATGGCCATGGTAATTTGTGTGCACACATTCGCGTAAACCCAATGCATTTGGTAGCAGACTCGCAACCGACTAAAAATAACTTTCTCGTCGAGACGAGTTGTTTGCGCAACACAAACTATTTTGTGGACTAATAAAGCCAACTGACTTTGTCGTCATTATGGCTGAAGAGGGAACAGGCCAACTGGGCCTTGAGACTGAGCTTGCGGGTGCAGAGGTAAAAATCTGTAACTGAAAAAACGTGTGGTAAATTAACCACATAAAGCTTTGTTGGAAAAAAATAAGCATTTTAGAAAAGGAAAGAAAGTCTAACTTTGGTAAACTGTCTAAAGTAAAACAATCTATTCTTAAATTCATGGGTGATAAAGAACATGTGAATAAGGTTGAAAATGAGTTAACCGTTTTAATGAGTTGTGTAAACACAATACAGCAGGTGCATGCATCTTTATTGGGGTTTATTCTGCCTGCTGAGGAAGCAAGCAAAACATGAAATAATGGTTAGCGCCTACCAAGCTAAAATGTTGAATTTAAAGGAGTTTCTTGTGGGTAACAAATCAATGGTTGTCTGACACTGCTGCTTGTTCCCAGCTACTAAAGTGGGTGATGATCATGATGATGAGGTGTAATGATCATTTGCTGGGTCAAAACTGAACAATGTGAAAATGAAATTGGACCAACAGAAGCACACACGGTTGTTGACAACACTTTTAAGGAACATGAAAGGGATGATCCTCAAACTGCTGATGTCAATGCTGGAAATGGAAAATGGAGCTGCTGTTGGAAAGGAGGAGGATCAGATTGGACCTCCAAGACAGCATTTCAAAACGTTGCAGTCAAGGCACCATGGCTCAAAACAGATCATCAAGTAGCAGATCCTCCCACTTCATCAGCCAGACGCTGGGCAGAGGCGGAACAGGCCGCACTCTTGGCCCGAGCTGCTGCTTTAAAGGCTAAACATGCTTTGGAGGAGCAGGAACTTCTCTTGAGGAGAAAAAGGGAGAAGTTTGAGCTGGACACTGAGATAGCTGCCACTTCTGCTAAGCTAGCAGTGCTACAGATGGGGAGCAGCATCCATTCAAGGCAATCTGATGGAATGGCTTCCTACTTCAGAAAAGGGGCTAGACCTAAGCTCACCTCTCTCAATCCACAGGCCTCAATATATGTGGCTCCACCCGCACAGCGGCATTGAAATCTTTACCACAACAATGCAATGCTTCACCATCGGTAATGCCAACTAGCAGGCCAAATTTGGGGAAAAAACAAGTTGCCGTTTCAGCATCTTTGTCCACGCATTTTGCATCACAACCACAGCCAACTGTCAATCATGGCTCTCAACTGCCTCACTTGCAATCAATGCCAACATTCAGTCAAAAGCTTTACAACCCACTCTAGGCCCAACAAGTGCAGCAACCCCTGCAAGACCAAAATCAGACAGCAGGTCTTTATAACAATCTGCTGCAAAACAACAGAATGACATAACGGCTCTCCTTGTTCAAATGCAAACATCACATCTGCTGCCGCGCAGGAGAATTCCAACTTATGATGGAGACCCTTTGCAGTTCAACACATTTATGAGGGCATTTGAGCACTGCGTGGAAGCAAAGATGCTGGTAAAGGAGACTGTTTGTACTATCTCGAACAATTCACTAGGGGGCAGCCTAGAGATATTGTACGCAGCTGCCTTCACATGACTGCAGACAAAGGATTTGCTGTCGCTAAAAGGTTACTAAAGGAGCACTTTGGAAATGAGTTCAAAATAACAGCAGCCTACATGGAAAAGGTCACAGGATGGCCAAGCATCAAAGCTGAAGACACCAAAGCGCTCAAAGCTTATGGGCTTTTCCTCCGTGAGTGTTCCAACGCTATGGAAGATCTTCAATATTTTGAGGAACTTAACATGCCAGCGAACATGAAGATTCTTAGTCCAGAAGCTTCCGTATAAACTAAGAGACAAGTGGAGGAGCAAAAGCAATGTGACGTACTGGAAGAAAACTGGGTCAAAGGGCACGATTCTCAGACCTTGTCAAGTTCATTGAGCACCAGGTCAGGAATCATTTCAGAATCCAGGTCTTTGCGTGATATACAGGACACTTCACCTGTGCTCAAAGAAGAGCTACAAAAGTGAGCAAGATACAGTGACGCCACAGCTGAGAAGAAACAGCTTTGCAACCACAGGGGTGGTCATTGAGGATGGATATAAAGCAGACACTCACAGGAATGAGGATGGATGCAGCAGACCAGATGGTGACCAGAGGGAAAAGGCTCTCGGCAAAGTGACAACCTTCACTAAAAACTACTTCTCTGTCTTCTGCCAGTATTGTGCTGCTGGTGGTCATGTTTTAGATCAATGTTTTAAACTGGGAAGAAAACCACACAGGGAGAAACTGGACTATCTAAAGGAGAAAGGTCTGTGTTTCAGTTGTTTGTGCACAGGACACTTGAGCAGGAATTGCGACAGGCGCATCACTTGCAAAAAGTGCAACCGAACGCACCCCAGTGTTTTGCACATTGAAGAGAAAGAAGGGGTTTCTTCAAAGGATGAGAAGAACAGTGAGCGGTCAAAAACATCTGAGAGCCGCACAACATCCTCCGCTTGTGGTCTTACAGGGGCTGGCCACTGCAATGGTATTCTTCCCATTTTGCCTGTTAAGGTGAAGTGCGCAAAGGGAAACAGGGTTATTGAAACCTACGCTTTTCTCTGGACCCAGGGAGTACAGGAACTTTCTGCCACCAGGAAGCTTGTCGACAGGTTGAACATGGAAGGAACGCAAATTCAAAGTTCATATTGGGACCTTGGGACATAACAACTCAATAGAGAGTTTCTATCGTTGACAAGTCTGGAGATTTCCGGATTGTCTGGTGAGAGCTTCTATCCACTTCCCAAAGTCTGTTTAACCCAGAAAGAAAATGCCCGTGTCTCCAGCCAACATAAATCAGTGAAAAGGGAGCTGAGAAAATGGCAATTATTTTAGAACAATGTAAACATTCCACACATATAAACGCTGACGTAGATCTGTTAATTTGGCACAAACGCCTCCAAAGTTGATGGAGCCTTTGGGAGTCACATTAACAGTCGTGAAGGTGAAGATGGACCCTACGGCGATCAGAACCCTACTGGAGTGGGTTGATAAAAATGGTCCCGTTGGGGGGAAGTGACGACTGTGGAGGTAACCACCCTTCATTTTGTGCAAATAGAATTGCCATTGACCATATTGAAGAACTGTTAATTAGCCAATATAACTATGACTTCAATGACCGAGCTTCTGCAGAACAGGAAGAAATGTCAAGAGAAGAAAATAAGTTTATGGAGAAAATGGAAAGCTCTGCTCAGATCCAGAACGGACACTACACATTTCAATTGCGTTGGACAGAGCTTTGGGTTTGCAGTGGTGTATTGAGACGGACACTTTCAAATTCAAGCTGAAAGTCAAGGAGAAGCCGCCAACCAAGCGAGGCATGCTATCCATCATCAGTTCCGTCTACGATCCATTGGGATTCCTAGCACCTTTTGTACTCCCCGCCAAGCTGCTGTTGCAGGAGTTATGCAGGATGAAGTGTGATTGGGACGATCCAATACCTCCAGCTTTCCAGCAGAAGTGGAAAAAATGGCTGATGGATCTTGAGAAGGTGGCATATTTCAAGATCCACAGATGTGTTAAGCCTGAAGGATTTGGGAGGACTGTCAGCGCACAACTACATCACTTCGCCGACGCAAGTGAGAACGGATATGGGACGGCTACTTACCTGAGGATGCAGAACATGGATGAACGGGTTCATGTTGCTTTCCTAATTTGGCAAAAGCCAGAGTAGCTCCCACTAAAAGCCGCGTCACAATTACACCGTTTAGAACTCACCGCTGCCGTTGTTGCAGTAAGAGTGGACAAGATGCTTTCAAGCAGAGCTCCAGCTTCCACTGAAGAGGGCCTGCTTTTGGACTGACAGTACATCAGTTCTTAAGTATATAAGAAATGAGGACCGACGATTTCAAACCTTCGTCGCAAACAGGGTAAACGCCATCAGGGACAACTCTGAAGTTGAACAGTGGAGATACATTCCCACATCCCTGAACCCTGCTGATGATGCTTCACGTTGATTGAAAGCAGAAGATCTTGTGAAGCAAAGATGGATGGAAGGCCTAGAATTCCTATGGGAACCTGAAGAAACGTGGCCAACATTTCCTGTGGATACAAGCGTCGCTGTCGATGACCCAGAAGTAAAGAGAAGTCTGACGGTCAATGCAGTACTTGTTGACACCAATGCCACATCAGAACTGATGACCCATTTCTCTGATTGGCAAAGATTAAAGGTTGCAGTTGTATGGCTTATAAAGCTGAAAAGGAACTTTGCTCAAACTGAGTAAGAAGAGAAAAGAGTTGGAGCTTGCAAGCACCAGTGCTACTAGAGCAGCAAGGTTGGATGTGCAAAAGGAGATGCAAGCTTTCTCAACATCACTTGGGAATCAGAAAGGGACGCTGGAAGATCTCTTGGAGGCTGAAGCTATGCTCAACGATCGCCCCATCACAAGGCTATCTGAGGACCCTAACGACCTTGAGGCATTGACGCCAAACCATCTGCTGCTACTCAGAGGAAAACCAGTTCTCCCACCGGGACTGTTTGACAAAAGGGATGTTTATGCTAGGAGAAGATGGAAACAAACCCAGTACATCTCGGATCTCTTTTGGAAGAGGTGGAATCCGTGAGTACCTCCCGCTTTTACAGGAGCGTCAAAAATGGGAACCAGGAGAAGAGGAGTTTTGTTCCTGGAGACCTAGTCATGGTTGCAGACTCCACAGCACCACGTGGGTCATGGATGCTAGGAAGAGTTCTGGAAACCTTCCATGATAAAAGAGGTCTAGTACGTGTGGTTCGTTTAAAAACCAAAACAAATATCATTGAACGACCGATAACCAAAATATGCTTGCTTAATGAAGCTAAGGAACAATTGCTTCCCATTTAAAAATGAGCTTTATATACACATATATATTTTAATTTATTTTTTTTGGTATTCATGGCTCATTTAAAATTGTTGGTGTAATTGCTCTAACAGACGCAATTAGGGGCTGGTGTGTAGGAGCCATATTAAATGTGCTTTATTTTTGTGTAATTTTACCCCGTGCCATTAGGGGGCTGTGGGGTTCAGTTGACTTCGGGTCAGCAGAGTGAGGCATTTAACCTGATTGAACCTGATCACAGGTTGTTGTTGATGGGGAAGCAAACAGTTTTTCGACGTGCGTGTGCCCGTGTCCCCGTGTGTTAATGCATCTTAGTTTAGTGAGGAATTCGGGTTTATTGTTTTGTTACATGTATTTTGAGTTAGAATTATTGCGGCTGTGTATTATTGGAAGGAAAATAAACCAGCAAAATAAACTGAACTCTCTTCGTTTTTGCGGTAATTGGAGCGCGCTGGGCGCACGTCGGAAACTTAAACGGAATCAACAACCAGTACTACTAAGTTTAGGGCTTAGTCAGTACAATGTGTGAGAGGCCATTCCTCCTCTTGAGTATGCTTCCTATTTATGTCTCGTGTACACCCCTACTGTCCACAAGCACCCCCCCCCCCCATATGGATTTGGAGAATTGTTGCCACGTCCCAGTGGTGGTGGTCATATACTGTATATGAGAGAGGGCATTCAATGATCAATTAGGAGGCCGAAGCCCTAAAAGAATTGATGCAAAAGGAGTCGAGGACATTAACAAGTAAGCTGAGGACGCTTACGATTATCAACTTGTGGGCTCCAGCCCTACAGCAAAGGCTCACACAGCATCATCTAATGCTCCATTGAAATGCATTGGCAACAAGCTGTTGCTAGAAATTAATCTAAATTAGTTGACAAGTGATAGAAACTTGTCCATCAGACCATCAACCAGGGTGCATCTTGGGATTACTCTGTGAAAATTGTGGGTCTCTGGGAAAAAGCCGGCCCTAACCTTAACCCTAACCAGAAACCTCAGACCTCCCACCCCCCCCTCCCTGCCCTCGGGGTCCGACCGGGCCAACGGTGCTTCATGCCAATTCATTCTCAACCATGGCCGAGATAACCACCAATTGTGATGTAGAACAAAATAAAAATAATACAAGAAGTGCTTGCATGAAACTGAAGCCTACAGCGATCGTTAGTTAACTTGTGTGGTGCTGCCATACCATTTGTTTACCCATGGGCCATGGCAACGCGATTGCTACCTGCCGTAGTACTCTTAATGGCTGAATCGTTGAGAACGTTTTAGACTCAATCAATATAAAGTCGCGGGGAGACGGATCTCTGTTTGTTTGTATATTTTATTTACGTGACCACATTTTTGTTTTATCATTTAAGATTCAGTTCTCGTCGGTCACCTTCGGTATTCGTTCGTTGTAAACGAATCGTTCACGACCGACCCATCCCTAATGGCTAGGGTGTAGTTCTGGAAATCTTGCAAGCGAGCCGCTGGGCGAGGTGCAACGAGATGGAGCACTTGCTGTGAGTCATTTCCTTTAGGGCTGGAGCCCACAAGTTGATAATCGAAAGCGTCCTCTGAGACCCCCTTTGGCATTAAAGAGACCCCAGGTCCAGACATGGGGAACTTGAGTCACATGACTTGACTCGAGTCAGACTCAAGTCGCAAATTTGAGGACTTGAGACTTGCTTGACTAACACTGATAAAAGACTCGGCTTGACTTTGACTTGGCCTTAATGACTTGAGACTTAACTTAGACTTGAGACAGATGACTCAAAATGACTTTTTTAAAGTTAGCTTAAGTTAGAAATTATGATCATATGATCAATGATTATAAAAATCATTTTCAAACTTCACATGGTTTTGGAATGTTTGGAATAGTTTGAGTTCTTGTTAATGTTAAAACATTTTTATTGTTAATGTTGAAATAAAACTCAACTTATGAACCACTCTTTACCGAGTTTTAAATGTGGAAACTGGGTTAGATCATCAGATTTTTGTGTGACTTGACTTGTGACTTGCTTGACCTGAGCAATGACTTGACATGTGACTTGCTTGATTCTCTCCACAGTGACTTGGGACTTGCTTTAGACTTGAAGGTTATGACTTGAGACTTGCTTGTGACTTGCACATGAGTGACTTACCCCCACCTCTGCCCAGGTCTATAGCTTACTTGTTAATGTCCTCGACTCAGCCACCTATTCACCATCACTTCCTTTAGGGCTTTGGCCTCCTAGTTAATCATTGTAATATATGTGAATGCCCTCTTTCATATATACAGTGTTGGGAAGGTTACTTTTAAAATGTATCCAGTTACAGAATACAGAATACATGCCCAAAAATGTAATATGTAACGTATTCCGTTTCGAGTATTGTATTCTGAAAACTTGGATTACTTCCACATTGAATTGCATTTTATAAGTGTAGGAATGCGGCATAAATCCTGCTTACTAAACAGGCCTATTCTGGTGTGTGCTTCTGTTCAAACTGGCTGAATGTATTAGGCCCAAGTCTCCCTGAAAGTGAACTATTTTATATAATTGCTGTAGTGGAACAAAGACAATAAGGGTATGTTCATGCAAAAGATATTTGCTATTACATCTAACATTTTTTTTTCACTGAGCTAAGTGCATTGGTGTTGCCTATGATATCGCCTTAAAAGAGAGAGAGAGAGAGATGATATCGCAGAGAGAGAGAGAGAGAGAGAGAGAGAGAGAGGTGAATAGATTGATTGATTGGTGAATAGATTGTTCAATCATTGGACAAAAAGGTCTGGGGCGGTAGTGGACCGGTCAAACTCCTTCTCCCTCATCATGGTGCTGAATGTGTTAAATGCATCAGCATTTTTATGTGTTTTCCAGCATACGTTTTATGTGGGTGTCTGTCCAAATTCCCCAGACTATCCGAAAATTTGCTGCTAGTCTTGGAGTTACCGCTAATCAAACAATAATTCCCATAATGCGCTCAGCTGAGTGGGTGCCTGTTACGTCCAAAGAGGCATATGCTTTGTAGAACTGGATTGGACCGAGGTGCGTTCGGAAGCAAACCGAGACCAGCTGTTCAGGGAGGCCTCGGTCGGCTGATTTGGTTCACATGGAAGTGAGATGGTTGCATTCACACCAACGCAAACGTACCAAACCTAACCGCTTTTGGACAGTAAGGGTGTACACTAGACATAAATAGGAAGCACACTCAAGAGGAGGAATGACCTCTCACACATATTTAATTATTGTTTCAAATAACCCTGCCTCGTGAAATCAATGAGCTTGGTGTTTTGCTTTCAAGAATAGGTTATAGACTGTGTCACTATAAAATCTGTCCATGCGCGTCTCTCGGAGTGAAGTAACAAGCCACCAGACAAAGATTTAAAAAAAAACGAGTCAAGTTAATCAAAAAAGTAACTTTTTAATTACAAGTCTAAACTGCTGAAGAATAGAAACATCCAAGGTGCCTTTTGGCCTTTAAACAAGGTGCCATGTTTAAAGCCGTTATTGTAATTAATTAAATATTGAAATATATATTACATATATATAAATATACAATTATTTAGTTATAATATTATGAGTAGACCATAGCTTTTATTCAATTATTCAATTATTATTTTTTCAATTGCTTGAACGCATTTTGCAAAACTTGGCTCATTGTTTCAAAACTCAACACACAAGCAAATAAGACACAACACTGGGAAACATACCATTCACATCTCCGTTCAAATTGAAACTCTTCTATCGAAACCTAACAATCCTTTGTCAAAATGTCTGATGACAAAAATACACACTTGTATCATAAGAATACACTTTCAGATCAGCAGCAACACACTAGTCTACTTTATAATATGAAACAATGCAGTCTTCCATATTCACTGTTTTAATTT
Organism: Melanogrammus aeglefinus; assembly: GCA_900291075.1. Lineage (NCBI taxonomy): Eukaryota > Metazoa > Chordata > Actinopteri > Gadiformes > Gadidae > Melanogrammus > Melanogrammus aeglefinus. Next base: position 11,554 of record OLKM01000820.1, read on the forward strand.
AGTTCCACAGAAGGCATGTTTTTACAACCACCAAAAAATGTAATACTCAATACTGTACATTGCAGTACAGTACTTTACATTTCAGTAAATTCAGTTTCAGCTAAATATAACACAAATTTACCAAAAATACACTGTACTGTAAATAAACACAGAAAAACAATTGTGCATGGGTGGGCTTATGGATCCTTGCCTTGTGTGCAGAATCCATCCATGGATTGACCTTACCTCAATGTCTCCGCAGGCCTGTTCCGTTGCCTGCAGAAGAGGCATGCGGGCATGTGGTTGGCGGTCATATACAAATCCTCAAGCCAAAAATATAGGTTTCTATAGGGTTTAGAAATGGCAAGCATACGACTTCTAATTTTTTATGGTTGGTGTACCAGTTCCTGACCAAAACAGCCCGAGGGAAATTAACTTTATCCCAGACAACATCAATCCTGCTCTGATCTGTCCTGTTCAGCTGCTTCATGAAGTGCATCTAGAAGTGTGATGATATGTTGGGTTTTGTAGGGACCTATTTTTGCATGATGGTGCAGTTACCCTCGAATGCTTATGGCGGCACACAATGATATATTTCCCCGGTGCTGCCCCGGGATGTGCACAATTGCCCTTTGGCATTTTTGTAACTGGCTGATAAGTGTTCAGTTTTGTAAGTAAGTGTTTTGAGGTGTGTATTTAAGGATTTTCAATTACCCAATGTGTTTAGTATTTGAATAGATGTGTTTTCCCAATGATATACTGAGATGTCATTTTTGAACTACCGTAAGTGTCTTATGTTTGAAATAGTGTGTAGTGTGCAGGAGCAAGTGTGTTGCAGAATAGCAACTAAAGTGCAAAGCAGCGCTTTTGTTTAGGAGTGGTTACATGTGTTTAAAGTATAGTAACAAAAACAAGTTGTGTTACTTTGGTCTAAGCAATAGACCTATTCTTGTTGCTTCAAGGAAGTCTGGTGGTTTCCGTATATAATAAATAAATATCCTAAAAACTGTTCAATAGGAAAGATACTCATAGCGTCTATTAGAGCCGTAATACAGGAGTGAATGGGCTGCTGAAGCACTCGCTCTGAACATCAAACGTCGCCGGGGATGGCATAACATTGTAGTGAATTGAACCCCCTCTCCGTCTGCAGGCGACGCCGAAGGGTTCCGTTCCCGTCAGTGACCGACGCTAAAGTGCCCTTGCCACCAGTCGGTATTTGACGTTCTCGGAGTGAGACTGTGTTGGTAGGGAAGGAGAGAGAAATTGTGCAACTCAGAGGGACATAGGAAGGCTGTCAAGGTTGCTAAACAAGGAGCAGACAGGAGGGACAAGCGGTGAGGATAACCTAAAGGGATTAGCTACAGCGCTCAGCTCCACTGAACAACAGTGACCTCAGTCATGGTCTCTCTCTCACTCTCACTCTCACTCTCACTCTCTCTTACTCTCTCTCTCTCTCACTCTCTCTTACTATCTCCCTCTCTCTTACTATCTCTCTCCCTCTCTCTCTTCCTCCCTCTCTCTATTGCCTCTCTCTCTCTCACTCACTATGATGCAGTCAACGAGTGCAGATAGAGGAGAGAAAGGTTGTATTACAGTTTTTTTCGATTGATACGCACAAAAAATGGAACTATGCACACAATTCTGAAAATTTGACGCTCATGTATGCAAGACTCCACACTGCTAAACTCTAAGCACAATTCCACTGTTTTCACATTTTTGCTAAACTCTCTAAGCACAAATCTCATCATTTAGCACACTTGGTTCACCTGGATGACACTGGCCTTCAAAACGTAAACAACTAATTACCAATAAGTCTAACTTACTTCTCACCTGTTCAAACTCAACTGGCAAAACACTTCAGTCATGTGTCAGAGCATAAAAGAGGACTCAGGTGAGCTCTACTGTGTTGTAGATATGGTCCTTTGGCCTGATCAGGATTGGAGGTGGGATACTTACTGATTTAGATGTGTATCTGTTTCACCTCATTTATATTGTTATTTTTTTGGCCTACGAAAAGCTTTTTATGCAGTCAGTTCAGCTGAACATTATACTATTAAAGTAAAAATATATATATTTGCTTTGTTACCTTTTTGTACTTCCCCCGAAAGAAAAGTACAAAAAGAAAAAACGTTTTCTTTCTGTAGTGTTTTTCATTTTACTTATCAGTGCAATTGTACTGTAATTTACCAAAATAGGTAACATTGGTGTATTGTCAGAACAATGTTGCAGCATCAACTATAGGCTGTACAGTATGATTCTGGGAAGCTGGGATTGAGAGTTTAGTCCATTGGAGCTCATTGGATAGACAAATATGCATAACCTATTCTGATACGATTGTGTCAATGCAATGTTTATATGATATATTCACAGTATTGTATTACAATATGGCAACAGTCTGTATACTATATGTACCAACTAATTGCAACTTTAAAAAAAGAAAGCTATTTCTAAACAATTTTATACATTGGAATATGTGACATGGCCTCATAAAGCCAAAACATATGTAAAGAGCATTTTGATGGAAGTGTTTTGAATTGGATCACACCAGTGTTTAATTTAATACCTCTAAGAGATATTCATTTGATAGCTGTGTTTACTGTTTGGTAGAAAAAAAACAGTTTGAGAAGAATTTGTGTAGTTTTGACAAAATGATGAACTCTTCTCAGGTTTGTGTTTAAACAATCATGTTCAAACGATTGAGAAAAACTGTAAAGGAAGTCTGGAAGGAGGAATGAGTCTGGAAGGAGGAAGAAGAGGACAATCAGAGCAGCTGGCAGCTGAACTGTACAGCCCATAAAAGCAGAAACAAAAAAACAAGGAGCATCTCCAACCAGAGAATGAATTCCACTGCCCCAGCTGTGTCCCTGTATCAATCCAGGTTGTAATGTGTACTCGCCGAGAGATTGACCCCAACTCAGATGCATGGAGACAAACAGATACACAAAAAACACACACACACACGCACGCACGCACGCACGCACACACAGACAATACACAAACACACATGCACACATGCACACATGCACACACACACACACACACACACAAGCAAGCACACACACTCGCACACACACACACACACACACACACACACACACACACACACACACACACACACACACACACACACACACACACACACACACACACACACACACACACACACACACACACATTATTGGTTCTGTTTTGAGGGTATCATATAAACCACTACTGGCACAACAGGGATCCATACAGAGGTTATATAAACAGACAGACAGGCACAGATGCAGAGATAAATAGAGACAGAGATAGGAGAGCTCAGAGGAAATGTACCACATTGTGCTTCTGCCTGCTAACCTGTGTCACCTCACATGCAATCCATTCTCTTTGTGTGTTTGTGTGTACTAGTGTCCATGGGTGTGTGCGTATGTATACATATTTATCTGTGTGTGAATGTGTGTCCGTTTGGAAGTGCATGTCAGGGGGTGCATCTGAGGTTTTGTGTCCCCCAGGGCTCTCTCATTATTATAGACCTCCAGACTGCGCTGTGATTGCTCTAGGGAGCACAGCATGCCACAAAGAGATACTCCATAGCAGCTCTCTCTGCTAATGTGTATGTATATATTTGTATGTGTGTGTGTGTGTGTGTGTGTGTGCATGTGTGTGCATGTGTGTGTGCATGTGTGTGTTTAATTGGCAATGCCTTACCGTGCGTTCACACCAAACGCGAAATTTGTCGCCCGTTCGCGTTGTCGCGCCACACATCATAATCTGTCGCTGTGCAAGTTTTGTCGAATCTGTCGCGCCACCGGTACGCCCGATCTCGTCTTGATCTCGGAAGCTAAGCAGGGTCGGGACTGGTTAGTACTTGGATGGGAGACCGCCTAGGAAAACCAGGTGCTGTATGCTATGAGTGCTCTGCGTCTGCGAGAGATACCGTCCCCAGCTATGGGTAAATAGTGGGTAGATGGGACCCAGCCTTGAAAGGCAAACCCATCTAGGAGAAGGCTACTTCAAACACTAAACCAAAGATGTTGCTCGCGTCTCTCTCGACATAGAGAGAGAAGAGAGCGCCACAACTTGACTCCAGGTCCTCCATTTCACAACCATGTCCGACATTGCATGTCTTTACCTTTTTAAAGACAAAAGCATTTAAAGACAAAAGCATTTAAAGACAAGTTCTTAAAGACAAGCATTGCATGTCTTTAGCTTGAGCGGGAAGTGAACGCTACGTCACTCAATGAAGTGAACGCTGATTGGCTGTAATCCCGCGTCATCACGAGAAATTCGCGTCAAAGTTGAAAAATTTGAACTCGAGCGAATCTGTCGCGCCACAAATCCACGTGAACGCGCTCGCCAGAAGACGGCGAAAGTGTGGCGCGACAAATCAACATTTGTCGCCAGTTTTCTCTCGCGAAAATCTCGCCCGATACGCGTCTCTACGTTCACTTTGTATGGGATCTTGTCGCCCCGTCGCGTTTGGTGTGAACGCACGGTTAGAGATCACAGCAGGGCATGTTTGAGTCACACCCTCAATATACAAGCAGCTCTATATAGCCTCAAGAATATTTTTAGAACAAATGCAAAACACTCCCAGACCAGCGCATCAATAATGAACGGATTTCATTATGCAATTCCAGAAATAAAAATTCATTCAAATTGAATGATTTCAGAATCTTTTAGAGGTGAGTCAACCTTAAGAAGTTGCTGATGTTGCCATTTTAAATGGCTGATTTAGTTAGGTCCAAGGAAATCAGTTTGGCGGCATCTTGAGGTTGAGAACAATCAAATCCTGCATATTGATGTTTGGCATATAAATTCATGAGTACATTTAAACAATTCAGACAAGAGGAGCAGGAGAGCTGTAGGAAACATAAAGCAGGCCTAAGGTTATTTATGTAATGGTTTAATCATTCTATACTTTTGCAGATACATTAGTTGTGCAGGACACATTGATAGGTCAAATAGGTCAAGCAGTTAAGTAGCCTAAGATCCTTAGGTGGCTTTTGAAGGTTGACATGCTCTCCACTGACTCACTCTTCCACCTCTAGGAAACATGAACAGAATCGTCAAAGAGAAACACGTCTGACCCTCTTTTTTGAGACTCTGAGCGAATCGTCAAAGGAGAAACACAGTCTGACCCACTTATTTTAGTCTTCAAACCGTTCTGCCTCGGTACCTGAAGCATGCAGAGCCATGCTTAGTGTCATGAGCAGCACCTGTGATGGTCCTGCCATGACCCCCCCTGTGAACAGGGTCTATGGAGTAAAGTGTCATTGCAGGGAATGGCGCGGAAGGCGCTGCCCCCTCTGTGTGGTTCATTAGAGGACGGGCGGTGCCCGGGTCAGCTGAGAGCACCTGATGTGAGATGCAATGCCAACGGGTGCAGACACAAGCAGAAGTAAGCAGCTTGATGCCACAGGGTGCTGCTGTAGTGGAGGCAGGTGATGGGAGGCGGACCATGTGCTAGCTCTGGTTGGTTGAATAGCAGACATGCTGCTGCTGCATCTGAATCATCTGCCTATAACAGCAGGGGCTGATAGCAAGCCAGTAAAGTATTGTGGGAGTCGAGCCGTGAGATGACAAGTGCCTGGACAAGGAGCTGTGCCTGCTGAGTGCTATGACAGGAACCACCTCCCCACGTTGTACAGGGTGAATCCTCAAGATCCTCCTCCCCACGTTGTACAGGGTGAATCCTCAAGATCCTCCTCCCCACGTTGTACAGGGTGAATCCTCAAGATCCTCCTCCCCACGTTGTACAGGGTGAATCCTCAAGATCCTCCTCCCTATACTGTACAGAGGGAGTCTTCAAGATCCTCCTCCCTATACTGTACAGAGGGAGTCTTCGAGATCTGAAGACACGTGCATCAACATCAGCTTGCTGCTGGTTATTTAATAGCTTGAGATTGCTAACACAAGTGGAGGGTGTTAATGATGTACCGATTTAAACTTTGATAGCACACTTAAAATTGATAGCACACCAGATGACCTTGGATGACAAGATGGTTCAGTTGGAAGGTTCCAGTTCGTACAGACAGACATTTCTGAGAGGCTCACTGAAATGCATAGACTCTAAAGGAGCTAAAGGAAATATAGAGCTGGGCCTCAGTGTGTAGTGGGTAGGTGTGAGGAGCATTAATCCCTGTGGCACACCATTTTTCTATCTTTGACCTTTTAACCCTGTGCACACCCCCAGTGACAAAGCTCATAGGGGAATGGAGAAGGACCAAGCCAGCACTCACCATAAAACTAAATTTACTTTTGATCACAAATAATTTCAACTGCAAACTTGCAATTTTCTTGTTTCCTCTGCGGTCTGATGTCAAAAAAATGGAGGCATGGGCATGGTGGTGCCATAGCTCCTCAGGTGCTGCCTACTCAGGGTTCACATGGTCATGTTTACATTGTTTTCCGCTGCAATACCCCTACATGCTGAAGTTTGCGGTCTTCTACTTGACCCTGGCCCCGTTCTGGGTGTCGCGTTACGCCATGGAGCCTGATCAGGAAGAAGTTCATGATAAAAAAAGATGAGGCTGAAGGATTTGAAGATTGAAAATGTGGTTTCTTTGTGTTTTATATTGTTTGAAGTGGATCTGAGATAGAAGGAAAACTTGACTTTTATCACAGTCTGCGATTTGTTTGGAATTTAAGTATATTTATAGAAATGTAATAGACTTAAAATCATTACAACAGTTCCCCACAGCTCTGCCTTTATCGCTTGCTTCGACTCTCACATAAACACACACACACACACACACACACACACACACACACACATACAACACACACACACACACACACAACACACACACACACACACACACACACACACACACACACACACACACACACACACTCATAGAAGTCAAATTAGTGTTATCTAGTCATCGTTATGTGCTATCTCTGCAATGCAGGCTATTAAACATTGATGTGTTATTATTGTAACAGGAGCAATCTGACTTTTCCAGGCTGAACATCCCAATATACAAAAATATAAATGTGTAGCCTGGGAGAAGTAGCAAGTAACACTAACTCCATTATAATGACTACAATGCAGCATCGCAGCAAGCTTCAGCATGGCACTTTGTTGGAACCGATATGTTTATTCTACATGCTTATTCAAAGAGAACCTCAACAGCCTATATCAACCTACATACCATTATACTTGTGATACTAAAGAGTGAGTTAGGCCCCGTCCACAAGGAGCCGATTTTTTGGTGAAACCGCATAAGTCTTGTGCATTTTGGCCGACCGACCCAAGGGGCGGTTTGGCGAAAGGAGGAGGCGTGTTCTGGCGCAAACGTTCCCTGGTGCTATCTTGCCGTTTCAGAAACCACTTGCGCTACAAACCAGGAAATACCTGGTTTAAAGTCAGTGGCGCGTTGTTCAGATGCTATTTTAAGGGCGCATGCATAATGTTGCTTGTGCACCTCGCGCATAAACTTTGCTTCTCTCATCTACCTATCCACACATTCTTGGTAAATTATTTGGGAAAAAACAGCTGATACAGCGGTAATAAGTTGTACTTTTAAATCAATGCATCTGTAAACACCATACAACAAACACATATTTTCACACGCGCGCGCGTCCATCTGTTTAAACACACGCAAACTAAACACGTAACGCATAATACAGTCCATGGCAATGTATATTAACGGGGGGACACATCCATATTAGAAACACAAGTCGATAACGATAATGCATACAATACTGATAAGAAACAATGTTTATAATGTATTGCGTATATCATTAAATATCATTTAAATAGAACCACATTAAATAGGACTCAGTATTTGAAGTTGTGGAAGAAATTCTTATTCCATGTGTGAATTAGGCCATATTAGTTGGCATACAAACTGAAACACATACAACTATCACATATATCCACACGCGCGCGTGGGCGCTTATGGCTCTTAAAGGGGATGGGAGCTGGCACTCTCATTGGTTTATTGCACGTTACACCCAAACCACACCTACGGGTAATTAGGCTACTTCAGACCAACCCTTTTTAGATATGCGCCGGGCGCAGGAGTCATTTTTCGTGCCGGTAAACTAGCGACATCGCTGTAGAACCGCCCACAAAGCTACTTGCGCTTGGCGCTTATCACTTGCGTTTCAGAGCCGTTAAAATAGGGCCCTATGTGTTTGTATACAGTGCGCAGGCTGTACTACAGCATTTCTTCAGCTCGATGCGGTTTCGCAATGACTTCGTCTTTACGAAGATATTCCTGAACCGCATAAAACGAAACCGGATCGTTTTCGCCCGTTTCGGCTCCGTTTGGACGGGACCTTATTCTTACCCTTCCAGACAGATCTTTCTACATGGTTAAATAAATGGCCACTACTTGACAGTCAGAAGAGCAGGTTGGCTTTCATTAGGACGGGATTATCTTTCCTTGTTCTTCCTACCTCTTAATGCCTGGCGTCTTCTGTCGCTTGCTCTTCAGTCCATCGGTCCGTGGATGAGGTCCCCAATTACTTTGTTACCAGATCTGTTCCATCGTGGAGATGAGAACCCCTCACTGTGCAGATTGTATGTTCGATTTGCAGGTCAGAGAATGGGGGAAAGAGTGGAGAAAAAGAAGAAGGCTCAGAAAATGGATGATGATGCGAGAGATCACTGTGAACACCAGTTGAGATGGTGGGAGAAGAGAGATGAAAAGAGGAAAAAGAGTGCAGAAGTGTGGAGTTATAGGAGGAGAGACAAGAAGGTGGAGAGACAAGAACGAGAGAGTAGTCGAGGAGAGGTGAGGAGGGGAGATGATTAGAAAGGATATAAAGAGACAAGAGGATAGAAATAGACCAATTGGAGAAGATGCAGGACCGGTAGATGATAAAGGAAATAACACAATTCAAACAGAGGGGAACATTAGGATTTGGCAAAGGAAAAAAGGTATATAGAGAGAATCTGTGAGATGGATGAAGGGGAAGAAGGGATGATGATGAGGTGGGAGTCGAGAGGTGAGGAGGAGAGAAGAGGAAGAAAGGAAATTAGTGAATGGGAGCAAGACAAAAAAAGGGGAAGTGAATGAAGACACAAAGGAACAGCACTACTTCTGCGGCCAAAGACACTCAGTCAAACCAACTGTTGTTTCACCGTCAGTCTGGTCCCCATGACAACTGGCCTGGATTCCGATATCTGCATCTCAAACAACAACACACATTAATTATAAATAGGCTGAATATCAAAAGTAGTACGTTGAAGCAGACTCAAACTTTGAGAATGTACTAAGACGTTGCTCCATTTAAAACTTTTACATTTCCTGTTTGTTTATTTGTTGTCATATATAAAAGATTAGAAGCCACTTCCGATATTTTGTTATTTGGTTGAGTTAAGATAATTGGTTATCAGGTAAATAAAGGCCCAATATACCATCCAGTTGGCTGACGATGCATTCTACACACTCTTTACCGTCCCTGCTCAGCAATGGACAGTTGTGCTGTCACGTGTGTCTGATGCGGACAACTTTGAAATGCTTTCAAACTTAATGTTGGAGACAGGCCGACCTTCTTAAATGAATAAAATAAAAGGCGAAAAAGACAATGAGAGGCAGAGAAGTAAACACGATCACCCCATCTCCCAACAGCAGCCACAGCAAAGCGACAATTACGACGATGTAAAAGTCCCAAGCTTGTGTTTATGTGGCATTTGTTCAGGCATTATGGTGAGGGAGATCTATAGCCATATTAATGCATCTAGAATTAGTGGTCTAGTCGTTACATAGTGTGGCTTGTGGACTATATCCTCACCATCCCTTTGTAACACAGAGGGGGTCTGATCAATGAGGAGAACCTGGAGCTGAATATTTTGTTCTTGGAGGTTCTCATTAGTGCAGAATAGATGGAGAAAGGCACATTATAAAGCTGTTCATTGTTTACTCTAGAGCCTCTAATAATAGGATTTGTGTTCTTCTTCACGTTTTCAGACTTTGTGGTGGTCATGAGCGTTTGCTTGTGCATGTTTGAAATTCTTTCATGAAGGAAGTTTCCATGAAGTTCGAGAGAGAGAGAGAGAGAGAGAGAGAAGAGAGAGAGAGAGAGAGAGAGAGAGAGAGAGAGAGAGAGAAGAGAGAGAGAGAGAGAGAGAAGAGAGAGAGAGAGAAGAGAGAGAGAGAGAGAGAGAGAGAGAGAGAGAGAGAGAGAGAGAGAGAGAGAGAGAGAGAGAGAGAGCAGAGAGCAGATATACATGTGTGCTGTGTGTGTATGTTTTTTATCGTGGTTAAGTGGTGGTGTGTTGTTACTTTATGTCACTTCAGTACTCTCCCCCCTGCTCTCTCTCTCTCTCTCTCTCTCTCTCTCTCTCTCTCTCTCTCTCTCTCTCTCTCTCTCTCTCTCTCTCTCTCTCTCTCTCTCTCTCTCTCCTCTCCCCCCCCACTCTTCCTCTTCAGTTTAGCCTGTCTAACGGGTGGTGGCGGTTGTTCTCTTTTAGGCCGAGTGCTTCAGAATACTGACGAAGTGGCTCTTAATTATGGATAGACTGTTTATCCTCCCAGGATCTCCTGGGGAGAGAAAACATGCATTCCAACTTCGCTCGATAACGCCTCGGCTGCATGATTATGACAGCCGCGCCGCGCACAGGCTTCTTCTAGCTAATGCCGCAAACCAACCCGGGCATCAATAAATTGCAGCTACGCAGAGGCCAGTCAGGGCCGTCCGGCCGTGATTTAGCGAAGTGTCTTCCTGACTAGTGTGCCTAAAATCCCTCCAATTTCTAATTGGAGCAGATTACAGATTTTCTCAATCGTTTAAACACGTTTTCAGAAACTATAGCTCTTTCTCAAAACTCTAAACACAAACCTGAGAAGAGTTACCGTTTTTTTCAATTGCTTGAACACATTTGTGCAAAACTTGGCTCATTGTGTCAAAACTCAACGCACAAGCAAATAAGACACAACAAGAAATATACCATTCTCACCTATATCAAATTGAAACCCTTCTATCGAAACCTAACAATCCTAACAAGCCAAAATGTCACACTGATGAAAAGATCATACACACTTGTATCATATGTAAACACTTTTAGATCAGCAGCAACACACGAGTCTACTTTATATAAAACACTGCAGTCTTCCATATTCACTGTTTTTATTCAGTTCCAAAGAAGGCACGTGTTCACAACAACCAAAGAAATCTAATACTCAATGATGCACCTACAGTACTAAAATGAGTTTAAGCAAAAATATAACAAATATTCACAAAAAATTCACAACTCTACTGTCTTCAGCGACAGGCTGCTCCTCCCCAGATGCCGCACCAACAGACTAAAAAACGCCTTTGTCCATCGTGCCATCACACTCCATAACTCCGCACTTGGAGGGAGAGGGAGGGGGGGGGCAGCCGGAGTACAGTGGATAAAGAGAAATATAAATAGGATAGACTGATCGAGCTTGCATAATCTATTTATTGCTACACACTCCATTTATTAAACAAGAACCCAAATATGACATAATAATTGCTGCTAACATCTACTGCTGCTTCGATTTAAAATGTATTTATTTATAAATATAAATCCATGTCTATTGATGCATTTTAGCTTGTGTTTTTCTTGCTTGTTTATATGTCTTGTCTGTACTACCTCTGCTGGAATTTTGAATTTCCCTTTAAGAGCATTCCCAAGGGATCAATAAAGTGTCCATCTATCTATCTAAACACAGAAAAACACGGCATTTGTGTGTGGGTGAGCATATGGATCCTCGCCTTGTTTACAGAATCCATCCATAGATTGACCTTATCTTAGTATTTTAAATAGATGTGGTTTCCCAATGATATACTGAGATGTGAACTAAGTGTCTTATGTATGGAATCGTGTGTAGTGTGCAGGAGCAAGTGTGTTGCAGAAAGGAGCAAGTGTGTTGCACAATTGCAACCAAAGTGCAAAGCAGCACTTTTGTTTAGTTTTTTTCAATTGCTTGAACACATTTGCAAAATTTGGCTCATTGTGTCAAAACTCAACACACAAGCAAATAAGACACAGCACTGGGAAATAAACCCTTCACATCTATGTCAAATTGAAACTCGGCTATCGAAACCTAACAATTCTTTGTAAAAATGGCACTCTTATGACAAAATGATGCACACTTGCATCATATGAATACACTTTCAGATCAGCAGCAACACACTGGTCTACTTTATATAAAACACTGCAGTCTTTCATGTTCACTGTTTTTATTCAGTTCCACAGAGGGCACGTTTTCACCACAACCAAAAGATCAAATACTAAATACTGTACATTGCAGTACTGTACATTACAGTGCAGTAAATACAGTTTGAGCAAAAATAAAACATAAATAAACCCTACTGTACCGTAAACACAGAAAAACATGGCAATTGTGCGTGGGTGGGCTTATGGATCCTGCCGTCTGTCGGGGTCTGGCCATAGATCTCATCAACATCACAAGCAATGTTTTCTCCTGCTAAGCATCAAGGGAAAATATTGCCTTGTGTGACGAATCCATCCATTGGATTGACCCTAAGTCGTTTTCTCCGCAGGCCTGTTCCGTAGCCTGCAGAAGAGGCATGCAAGCATGTGGTTGGCGGTCATATAACGCACCATCTCCAAGCCTTGAAGTGCATCCAGAAATGATTATTATATGTTCGGTATTGAAGGGACCTAGTTTTGCTTGATGATGCAGAAGACCTTGAAGTCTTATGGCAGGACACAATGAGATATTTCCCCCGCCCTGCCCCGAGACTTGCACAATTGCCCTTTGGCCAATTATGTTACGACCCCGTCGTCTTGTTTTGCTGAGGTTGAATCCAGCCTCATCAATGTAAATAAATTCATGAGGCTGTGCAGCTCCATCCAACTCCAAGATGCTCTGTAACAAAACAAAATACATGTAATACATATTTTGGATGGCATTACTCAAAACACTCAACTACAGTACTACACATGCAGAACCCCCACCCCATCAAACAGGTACCTGGTACTCTGAATGTATCTATGTGGTACTGATACAGTTGCACTTATTCAGCTGTAATTGGATGACGCCATTACTGTATTGTAAATGTAAAGGATTGTAACACTTACCTGTACATATTCACGTCAAAGTCCTTTGACCCTGACACTGTTCCTCTCAAATGGGACCCTGTACAATTGCTTCATGGTAATTTGGTGTTTTACCAAGATGCGTCTGATAGTGGAGATGCTTACTCGCTCTATGAATACTTCTTTATCTGCAAGTATGTTGCTGGTTGAGACGGATTGCATTCTTTGGTCTGACCAGGTCCACAATGGCAAGTTCCTGCTGTTGGGTGAACAGACCATGGTTTATGACATGGTCCACCAAAGTTGCTCTTATGTCATCGGAAATAATGTTCCGTGCACAGCCTCTTCCACCACGTCCTCCTCTCTGTCTCTGTCTCTGTCTCTGTCTCTGTCTCTGTCTCTGTCTCTGTCCGCCTCCGCCTCTGCCTCTGCCTCTGCCTCTGCCTCTGCCTCTGCCTCCGCCTCTGCCTCTTGCTCTTCCTGCATCCATGCTTGCAAAGTTCTCAAAATGGCTTAACTGAGGCCTTTTTGTAGCTGGCTGATTGGTGTTCAGTTTTGGAAGAAAGTGCTTTCAGGTGTGTATGAAAGAATTTTCAATTAACCAATGTGTTTAGGATTTTGAATAGATGTGTTTTCCCAATGGTACAATGAGATGTCATTTTTGAATTAAGTGTCTTATGTATGAAATAGTGTGTAGTGTGCAGGAGCGAGTGGGTTGCAGAAAGGTGCAAGTGTGTTGCACAATTGCAACTAAAGGGCAAAGCAGCCCTTTTGTTTAAGAAATGTGTTTAAGGTATAGAAACAAAAACTTTAAGTTGTGTTACTTTGGTCTAAGCATGTGTCTATAGTGTTCAAGCAATTGAAAAAAAACTGTAAGGAATGGTTACATGTGTTTAAGGTATAGTAACAAAAACTTCAAGTTGTGTTACTCTGGCATACGCATGTCTATAGTGTTCAAGCAATTGAAAAAACCTGTCATCTTTTTGTCAAAACTACACAAATTCTTCTCAAAAATGATTTTTTTTTCCACCAAACAGTAAACACAGCTATCAAATGAATATCGCTTAGAGAGTATCAATTAAACACTGGTGGGATCAATTCAAAACACTTCCATCAAAATGCTATTTACATATGTTTTGGCTTTATGAGGCCATGTTACATATACCAATGTGTACAATTGTTTAGAAGTAGCATTCTTTTTTAAAGTTGCAATTAGGTGGTACATATAGTATAAAGACTGTTGCCATATTGTAATACAATACTGTGAATATATCATATAAATATTGCATTGACACAATCGTATCAGAATAGGGTACAATGCATATTTGTCTATCCAATGAGCTCCAATGGACTTAACTCACAATCCCAGCTTCCCAGAGTCAAACTGTACAGCTATAGTTGATGCTGCAGCATTGCTCTGCCAATACACCAATGTTACCTATTTTGGTAAATTACACCACAGTAATTGCACTGATAAGTAAAATGAAAAACACTCGTGTTGAAGGCCAGTGTGATCCAGGTGAACCAAGTGTGCTAAATGATGAGATTTGTGCTTAGAGTTTAGCAAAAATGTGAAAACAGTGGAATTGTGCAGTCTGGTGTCTTGTAGTTGATACATGAGCATCAAGTTTTCAGAATTGTGTGCATAGTTCCATTTGTATACAATCGAGAAAAACTGTAAACAGTACAAATGTTGAGTTGTGCAACAGACTACAATCCCAGCATTCCTGACAAAGCCTTTGCCAAGTTGACATATCTCTGTGTTTCTGGGTAATGGTGTAACTGCATTGTAATTATTGGATTGCAATCGGTTCAACCAAATATTCATGTTGTTCATGTCAAATATTGTAATGCTGACTATAGTATGTAGTAAAGGCTATATCCACCAAATAAAAGTATGTTGTGTATGGACTAGGGTCAGTGGGAAGTTTTGCTAGGCAAGGATTACAGTTATGGAGTAGGACCATGTTCAGGATGAATGTTTGATGAATAATGCCCATGATGTGTGTGTCCTGCCGAACCCTTGGAATGTAAACCCTGTGATCTCATACAGGCTTTATATAGTGATGCTGTTTGATTGGATGCTGACAGGAAATGTAACCTGATTATAAATTGTTCAATGTGTGTGTGTGTGTGTGTGTGTGTGTGTGTGTGTGTGTGTGTGTGTGTGTGTGTGTGCTGTGTGTGTACTGTTGTGTGTCATGGTGTGTGTGTGTGTGTGTGTGTGTGTGTTGTGTGTGTGTGTGTGTTCATGCACAATGCCTTACATTTGCATTTCTAGTAATGGATTGCATTAGTACATGATTGTTCTTCTCTTACACATGCTGTCTCTCTATCACAAACATACACACACACACGTACACACACACGTACACACACACGTACACACTCACACACACACACACACACACACACACACACACACACACACACACACACACACACACACACACACACACACACACACACACACACACACACACACACACACACACACACAATATCAGACAATACTAGTTTTCCATCTAATATCAGAAATAAAACCATCAGGAGGATATGTCCGTTCCTCCCCCAGAAGGCCACCCAGATTTTGGTCCGGGCTCTTGTCATCTTCCGTCTAGACTGCAACCTCCTTGTGGCTGGTCTGCCTTCATGTGCTATTCGGCCTCTGCAGCTCATCCAGACTGCAGCAGCAGAGGCTGCAGCAGCTGGTCTTCAACCTATCCAAGTTCTCCCACACTACCCGTCCTCCACCATGTCCTGGATGCAGGACATGGTCAAACAACACACCCCAGCCCTTCATCACGCTCGAAGATAAACGGCTTGCTACTCCATCCCCATGAGGAGTCACTCAACCAACATTTGACTGCTTGCCTGTCTGCCCTCCCGTTGCCGACCCCTCACCTGCTGACCCATCGACGATTCCCTGCCCACCTGTCGTTGACTTTACTGTTTGCTCTCTGCCTCCCCGATCCTGTACCGAATTAAATCCTTGATATGGTCTTCAACTGTCGTCTGGAAGGCTTGACCGTCTCATCTTGACCGTCCCCTCGGCTCAAGCCCTGATCCATCGTTGTTGACACACCTGGATCCTGGCGCGCACTGCTTTCGCCAAGTCTGCAGATCACCACACTGCTGCTGCAAACAAACACTGCACGCCGAACCCCTGCCTATTAACTTGGGTCAGAAGGTCTGGCTCTCCACCCGTGACCTGCACCTTAAAGTGGAGGGTCGCAAGCTGGCCCCCAAGTTCATAGGACCATTTCCCATAACCCGCACCATAAACCCAGAGGCGGTACGCCTTCAGCTTCCTCGTTCCATGAGGATCCACCCAACCTTCCATGTCTCCAGGGTCAAACCCGTCCAGGAAAGCCCTCTGGCTCCTCCCGTTCCGCCCCCTCCTCCCCCTCAGCTTGTCGACGGAGGCCTGGTGTTAACTGTCCGGCGCCTCCTTCGCTCCCGCTGCCATGGACGTGGGGTCCAGTATCTGGTGGATTGGGAGGGGTACAGTCCAGAGGAGTGCTCCTGGATCCCGACTCGCTTCATCATGGACGTCCGTCCCATCCTGACCCACCTGCCCTGTCCTCTCGTCCGCCCGCTATGGTTCCATCTGTGGGTGGTTCTTCTGACCTTCCGAGGAGAAGGGACTCGGATTTCGTGTCCACCTCGTCTACGGAGGAGGCAACCTCCGATGCCTCAGAGGAATTCCCCCCCCCCCCCTTCTCCGGGGGGGGGTCTCTGCCAGATTGTCTCACAGATCTTTCCCGCAACTCCTGAACTGTTTCTACAACGCTGATCCTGTTGTCGAGTCCCTGCCGGCCTGTCTGCTTCCCTGTTTCCTGCCCCTCGCCTGCCTGTCTGCCCTCCCATTGCTGACCCCTCGACTGCTGACCCACCGACGAATCCCTGCCCACCTGTCGGTGACTTTACTGTTTGCTCTCAGCCTGCCCGATTCTGTACTGATTTAAATCCTTGAAACTGTCCTCAACTGTCGTCTGTCCGTGCACTTGGGTTCTGCCTAACCCCCCCCCCCCCCCCCCCCCGTTACAAGGTAAGCTGAAGCCCTTCTAGTCCTGGCTCCACAATAAAGGAAGGAGCTCTCCACTGACACCAGGTCAGCTGAAGCCCTACTAGTCCCGGCTCTACAATAAAGGAAGGAGTTGTCCACTGACACCACGTCAGATGAGGCCTAAAACATTGTCCACAACAGAAGGAAAAAACATCTGTTTAGACTGCCTTTTTGCCATAATGAAGCTAATAGATGATACAACTATTATGAAATCGTTCTCTGTCTTTTGTTCCTATAATGTACCACTTGTACCAAGCTGTTTTCTTATTCAATGAATGTCAAGTCCTCGCAGATTCCTGAACTGTTTCGGTTGCATCTTCATTGTACACACAAAGTGTCAGCTAAATAAACGTGATAAAATCATGATAGTCTTGATGATTTATCAAAAATAACATGTGGGTGGTGGATGAACTATTCATGTCAGTATATTTACATTGCTTATTACTTCTAAAATTGTCTGTAATTGATCAGATTTCAACATGAAGTGCCAGTCTGCAATTCTCGCGAGTTTGTTCCTGTGTATCTCCAACCTCAAAGGCCCAACCCAATCAAACAGAGCTCTGCTGACAGAGACTCATTTAGCTTTATTCCAATTGGTTCTGAAGGCAGAAAAAGAGCTGGGATAGCCCCCTGGGGACACTGGGAAATTGAGTTTTTAAGTATTTTATATATTTTTGTGAATATCTGCAGGACCCAAGTGGATGCTCTCAGTGTACAATTATTCCATGTGTGCGTAACATTGAAAGCCAATGAGAGTGTGTTGGGTTATGCCTATAAAAACCATAACAATTTATTAGTCAGTTAGTTAGTATATATGTGTGGAGAGAGATTGTTTAATTAGCTAAGAGAGTATTTTTAAGACTCAAATAAAATAAAAGAAGAGAGAAGAGTGCACGATTAGGGAGTTGACTTAAATTCCCACTAAATAGATTTCATTCAAAGAGCCGTTTGAGGATTTCTTTGAAACACATTTTTGAAAATTATCCTTGATATAATGAATTAATCTTTTGTTTGTTTTATATTAGCTCTGGTTAGTTGAGCAGCATGGGTTTGAATGTGGGGTACATGTTGTTGAGATCTATTTTCCGTTGATCTTCGTCATTTCTCTTTTTGTCCGCTTTGTTTTCTTTGTCTTTGTGTTGTGATTTCAGAATGCTTTATTAAAAAGTGACTATCAGTGATCTATCAGCAGGGTTGGTGTCTCACTCTGGGAGGCCCACAGGTAGTCTGTAGGCATGGGTGAAGGAGCCAAGGCCCTTCTGCCATTAGCTTGTATCAGTGTTTAACATTGGTTCTGGTAAATTTCACCTTCTCTATTTCAGATCTCATCATGTCCCTATCCCTTCCCTTTTTTTCCACAGCTGAATCCCCTGAATCTGATGCCCTTTGAAACCAAATTGAACCTGTGATGTTTTAGATTTGTGTCCATTCTGGACTGTAACAATGAGGATATAATTGAAGCCACAAACATATTATCCTCACAACCACTCAAAAGGGAGGCTGCAATAAACTATGATCTAGTTCAAGTGTGGTTTGTTTTCCTCCATGTGTCCCCATTGACAAAATGCACCGGTGGAGGAATTGTTGCATCATATTGTCCTTTTCTTTCCTTAATCATTTCTGATATATGTATTGACTGTTGCTGTACTTTCTTTACTGTACCCAGAAACACATTGGCACCTTTAGGACATGAAGGGAGCAAGAACTGTCTGCAGGCGTTGTCCAATCAAAGTC
Organism: Melanogrammus aeglefinus; assembly: GCA_900291075.1. NCBI lineage: Eukaryota > Metazoa > Chordata > Actinopteri > Gadiformes > Gadidae > Melanogrammus > Melanogrammus aeglefinus. The sequence continues at coordinate 30,306 of OLKM01000820.1, forward strand.
ACACACACACTGACACTCACACACACACACACACACACACACACACACACACACACACACACACACACACACACACACACACACACACACACACACACACACACACACACACACACACACCACACACACACACACACACACACAGAATCACACGACAACACTGACAGCACACTTACTCTCTCTCCTTCCACAACACACACCACACACACACACTCACACACAACACACACACACTCATCACACACACACACACACACACACACGCACGCGCACATGCACACGCACACGCACACACATCCACATTTCCCTGTACATTGGATTGCTATGCTGTCCAAGGAATGAAACCAGTGCAGAGAGGACACAGGAAAGGACTGTGGACACACAGATGCACACACAAACACACACACATACAAACACACACATCCGCACACCCATACATACAGGCACGTGCACTTGCGCATACTGGTGCACTCAGGGGAACAGGATAAAAATACTGTGCTGACAAGTCAATTAATCAGACGTGAAGGTGCTGAGCAGAACAATCCTTTACAAAGCTGAAGTTCAAAAACTCTGTGTGTGTCGCTGTTTGTGCGGGGTGTGTGTGTGTGTGTGTGTGTGTGTGTGTGTGTGTGTGTGTGTGTGTGTGTGTGTGTGTGTGTGTGTGTGTGGTGTGTGTGTGGTGGTGTGTGTGGTGTGTGTGTGTGTTGTGTGTGGTGGGGGGGGTTGAGTGTGTTTAGTTATGCTTGTGGGCTTTTATGTGTGTGAGTGTGTTTCTGTGATTTGTGTGTATTTTTCATAAGGTTGCCATGGTTTACAACCTGAGATAAAAACTGTTGATCAGAACATTTCAAGCTGCAAGGTGGAAAAGTTGAGACATTACAATTTTTAGATTGCTCGTAATACTATCTTTGTTCAATAAACAATATTTATGTTGGCCTTCTTCAAAATTCCTTTTGTTATCATTGAAATACATTTTATTTGATTGGGTAGATTTTTTGTATGCTTTTTTTTAATAAAAAAAAGTATACTAACCCTAACCGTAACACACACACACACACACACACACACACACACACACACACACACACACACACACACACACACACACACACGGGAAATAGATAAATAGATAGAGTGTAGGCCACACTCACACAGTTTTTTTTGTGTTATTATAAGATGATTTAAATTAATTTGTTTTATACACAGTTAGTAAAAGAAACATTTATTATTACAAGCATTTACAAGCATTCCCTGCTTCGAACCAGGAATAATGTGTGTGTGTGGGTGTGGGTGTGTGTGTGTGTGTGTGTGTATTGTGACGACCCTGGTGAGTCTTTGACTCCACCCTTGCTTTGACTCCACCCTGGCTGTTTGGTTTGCCTGTCCTCTCTCTCTCTTAATAGGTGATGCAGTTCAGGTGTGCCTGTTTTTGGCAGCAGGTTAAAAGCCTGAATTCACAACAGTCAGGGTCGCTCCCTCCTCCCGGCGTGTTGGTTTTCTTTGTCCGGTTACACATAGACTGACTTTGCATGACGCTTTTGGGTTACTCTACGTTTAACTGATTTACACCACACTTCTTTATCTTTATTCAATTTAATTCTCTGTAAAATTATCTTCTTACTTTAATAAATTCTTTATTATTGTAAAACGGCATGGTCTCCCCCATTTCATGTTTCATGCTAGAGCGCGCGTGTGTGTGTGTGTGTGTGTGTGTGTGTGTGTGTGTGTGTGTGTGTGTGTGTGTGTGTGTGTGTGTGTGTGTGTGTGTGTGTTCGAAGCAGGGAATGCTTGTCTGAAACACTGTACATTCTTCAACAGTTTCCATCTCCAATGGCTTGTCTTTGGGCAACAGCAAAGTGGCCAGTGGCACCAGCAAAACATCAAGGATACTTTGACTTTTCCTAGATAGATCAGGGATTTTCATGCCCTTGAACCTGGCTACAATGAGCCTTGATTAGCAACCTCAGCCACCAGCCAGCACTCTGAGTGCAGATCAAAATCATGTATAAGTCAGCTCAGGGAACCTCTCTGAATAACGACTGTTTCCCAACTTACATAGATGTTGATATACTCATTCACTGGGTGACACTGGCATGTATATCTTTAAATCTCGTAGGTGTTGTTGAGATCTTTGCATATTTATAAATGTTCCATTTTTTATCCCATCCAAGACATCCAAGGCCTCAGATACAGGGTAAAGGGTTGCACCAAAGAGATATAACTGTAATTTTGACGATTATATTTACTTGACTTGAATAACAGACATCATACACACATCGTGTTGTGTCTTCTCCTTGCAGCCCAGGTGGTCAGTTCAGGGCACCATCATCTAGATAGCTCCAAGAGACACCAAGAGCGCAGCTTCTGCTACCACCCATTCCAGTCGATGGACAAAGACCTGGCTGCATAAGCCTTGGCCATGCCCCTTCAACATCTGTCAGGGCCCGGACAAAGGATCACAGTACTGCATAAGGCCTGCTCAGGGAGCCTTTATGAATATGGACAACACAAGGCTGGATAACCAGCCTGCCAGGCCTGCTAGGAGCCCGGGCAGCCCTAACCCTATCCCTGCTCTCAAGGGACTCAACCCAGGCTATAACCCTGGTGGGGATGGTGAAACAAAGGGGCCCCTGGAGGACATAATGAGCAAGGACTAGTGGCGCGTTCCAGGCAACCCGTAACTCGTGTTTTCACAACCTTCTACCCGCGAAAGTGCCCTGAAACAGCAGTCAAACCAGTAACTCACTACCCGTGAACTCATACCAGATCGATGTACTCCCAGTTACAGTTTTGACGTCACACACACATAAACAACAATGGCGGCCTCTATCTATAAAATCAAAGCATACCCTGGCTTGGAGCGCAACATATCTCGCTAACCAGCGAATCAAGGTTCGTAGTATAGCCCACAGAGCCGCAGAAGGGTTTGTTTTCGTGACTCATCGTGACTTGCCTGGAACGCTACCAAGACGTGAGTCGTATCTTACGGGCAAAGAAGTGCCTCTGGAATTCAGCATAGTGCTTGGGTTCTGAGCTTGCAGCCAAGGAGAAAAGGGCCAACAATGACCTTTCTTCTCCACAGTCCAATCCGACCACGCCTCCTTCACCGAGGAATCTGGCCGGAAAGGACCCACCAAGGGGTCCCTGGGGGACATCATGAGCGAGGGTGAATCCTTTGGTAATGAGCCCACAGCCAAGAGGAAAAGGGACATGGTAATCCATCACTGGCGGCATTGCAGATCACAGACACTTGCCAGAAGCCTGAAGACCCACCTGACCAACATCAGCTCAGTATAAATTGTCAAACTGTATTTTCAATCTCCAAAATAAAGCCAATCAATGTCAAGCAGTCAAAGACACGAGAGGGTTATGCTCAATGGTTACCTTAACATTACTATTTTCATGGGAATATTTCCCATGATAAAAAATACAACAAAGTACACCGTAGCAAGGAAGCTAGAATAGGATGATCCTAGAAAAGTCCCTTAAAAAATAAATGCATAGATCGATTATTTGTCAATTTTGACATTACAGTCAGTTAGCATAGGTTACCATGCATCCGGCTCATTTGCATACAGTAGTATAATGGCTCCAACCCTACTTGGAGGGGTCAGCGCGGGGATTGACACCAACATCTAGCATGTGTCGTTCTGTTTGAAACGATCAAACATCTGCATCCCATTTCAACCCAGTCGCCAGAATAAAAAGCTATTTGGACGTTTCTGCAAACAACCCATCCATTAAAGCTCTAAAAATATGTTTTATATCAACGATTCTAGGTTATTTCTCATATCCATATTCACTTGTATACGGCAGCAACTGAGCTGCCGTAAATTGTTTTGTTTTTAGCATAAACTAGGTGTGCTGGCTAGGGGAAGACACATAGAGTAAAGGGCGCCAGACAGAACAGTGCCTCCCCGAGTGCCACCAATGACCCCTTCATATGTGAAAGGTTATTATTCAGGCTCGGTGTGTATTGACCATTTCTGTTGTCAAGTGCAATAATCATGGAAAGAAGCACATTGATAGGAATAAGGAATAAAAAAACAGATTAATATTTCTTTAATTTCAAAAGAAGTTCATGTCAATTATCAACCACATTATTGAGTGTGTGACTAGACGGAAGAGTCTAGTATGCTCCTAAATTATGTTTGTGTGTGCTTGTGTGTGTGTGGGCATTAAACTACTAAAAGTAATTTGAGGCTCGAGCCCAACAGGAAGTAATCAACTTAGTTGGTGATCTAGTGGTTTAGCACACTTGCCCTCGGTACTTAAAATAAATGAAACAATTCACATTGATTGCTTAATAAATGTATTAATAAAAACTAAACTGCATTAACTGGGGAACCTTAGAATATGTCTATTTTCTAGCTAGTGGAACCTAGTTTACGCTGAAATGGGCTTAAAACCCTCCACGCTGATAAACACGTCCCCAGAAACGTTGCTACCGAACATATCTTTGGTTCAGAGTTGTTGACGTATCCTTGTTTTGCAGAAACATATAAATAGCTGCATTCATTCTAGCGAATGGGTTACACATTCAGTGTTAACGATTTTAAGGAAAAATGCAAATGAAGAACCATATATTTATTGTTTCAGATTGTGTTTCACAGATTGTAATGTAACTGCATTGACACCGTGATGTCCAAGTCATAGTGTACCCTCTGCTCTACACCTCTACCAAAAAAAGGACATGGAAGTGGCAGTAAGACACAGAAATAAATACAGATAGCCTGGTGAGACCATCCATGCAATCAATTTAGTGTTTTACAATACATTTGCAATACAAGGCCAGTCTGGCCTTGGTCGGGCAGAAATGAACTAAGTGACACTCTTCCTCTCTTCGCTCTTGCTGAATCCAGTTGAAAGCGTAGCAATTTTTTTTATTTCCATTGAAAAAACCTCTGTGTAGATTTATGTTAATAAATTTATAACATCGTTATTCCGTCTATCTTGGATAAAAGCGCTTTGATGGCTCTGTCAAGTTTCTACACTTTCCTCATGCGCCGACATTGTTTTGAAATGAGTTGGAAAGAGTTTTCAACGGCCTCGAAGGCCAGGCTGAGATGCAGACAGAGACAGAGGCAGAACATGAACTTTAAACCACGATGGTGGATGATGCTAAAGTAGCACATATGTCAGCTTAACACAACAACAACACTGTCTGTGACATCTTGCGCAAGGCAGCAGTGCTTTGTAACTTGCATGTTGAATGTTTTCCACAATCATTCCCAAGGCATTAGAAAAAACTTGGGAATGTGAATGACACAGTTCCATACAGTGGCAAGTGCGATATTACTATAGTGTGAATCACCCAAGATGTTATATGGGTATTAATAAATATTTCAAAACAATGGATAAATGCTTAATGTCTCAATGTCCTGGGGAAAAAACATGTAACATCCAATCCAGTCTCACACCACAATGTAATAGCCATGCTGGTTCACAGTGGAAAACATAGTAGTTTCACAATAATGGCTATAAAAATGTGAGAGGCCTACTTTTTTTGAAGGGTGATGATATTATACATTTTGTTAAAAAAGAAACTCATCTCAGATTGAAACACCATGTTTGCCTCGTCTTTTAATACATCTTATATTCATGCATTTTTCTTGTGTAGGACCAGTGATAGTCGGTCTAAATCAGATATCTGATCACATTTAGGATTTTAACTCAGTGACCCCAGAGGGGCTCCGTATAATTCAATCATTTTTCAGAACGACATTTAAACCAATACATTTAAATTCAGAAGGGGTGTGCACATATAGTACAGTGCACCCTCTAGTTATATATACGTCAAAAAAACAAATGCAACAAAAGGTAAATTCTGTGTATTATGGATAGTCTTTTGGCAGCAGACCTCCTTAAAAACTGAAACTAACCACGTACCTTACGATGAATATCGACCTTTTCGTGCTACATAGAACGAAATGTAAACCCCTGCATTTTGAATGGGAGAGTTTCTCTGACTGTTTTCGTGGACAACACGAAAACAAATTTAAATTGGGAGATTTTATTCAACTTCAGAAGGGGGGGGGGGGTTCACATATAGTACAGTGCACCCTCTAGTTATGTAAACATCAAAACAAAAAATGCGACAAAGGGTAAATGTCTTGTATTATGGATACATTATGAATAAATTAAGGTGAATTAAGGAGAAACACTCATTCAAAATGCATTGGTTTACATTTTGTTGAAAAATGTGAATATTACGTCAGGACGGTTAGTTTGATATCTGCACTGTACTATCTGCGCAAGCCCCTTCTGAATAGATAATCTCCCATTTCAATTGATTTAAATGTACATTCTGTGTAGCACGAAAAAGTCGGGGAAATGTTCCCATTCAAAATGCATTGATTGCATTCGGACAATCATGCACTGGGACACGATTCAATAGATACATTTTCGTGAGTATGAGCACGAAATTGCGTGATACTTGGTTGCACACAAACACAGATGCACAAACAAACACATGTACGTGAACACATATGCACACACCTTAACATCACATACAATCACACCTATACACACACACACACACGCACACAACACACACCACCACCACGCAACGCACACACGCACCACACACCACACACCACACACACACACACACACACACACATCAACATCATCATTAAACAACACAACACAGCTCTTTGTTGACGGATGCCAACACTGGAACCTCCTTGTCACTCACTATAGTTTCTGTTGAGCCGGGAAAAACAGAATCAACTGCATTTCACACTCCTCTTCATGAGCCAACCCAGAGGGTTTCATTTACTAATTCAAATAATGTCCAAAATGTTTACCACTCATATTGGATCATTAAAACAACAAAGCAGCAACAGAAAGCTGCTGACAATATGAATTAAAGGATCCTATCACGAAAAGCTACTTTCCTACTCACTGCTAATAAAAGTGTCTGACTCTTTTCATGAGCTTAATACTAATCTCATTTAACGATCAATATTTATTTGGGACTAATAAATATTTTTCCTTTGCTTCATTAATAACATCAATTTGTATTTTTTTTCTCCTATCAGTGCTCTTCAAAAATGAACCCACCCTTTTATTAACACACCCTGTGTATTATAGGACTAACAGTCAGATGTGTTGTTTAATGACCTTCCAAATCATTCAGGAAGATTCTTGTTTAGAGGCAAACAGTGGGCGGTCAAACCTGTTTGCCTGTTAAACAGTATAGCGACAGATGTATTTACAGTCAACAAACAGTGACTGCCTCAGACGAGGTTAATATTCATACCTGCCTCTCGCACAGCCGCCTGTCCATCCAGGAGCCAATAGGAGTGCAGCATGCTGAGGGCACTCAAAATGTGTTGATTAGCTTTGACAATGTTCAGTAGTTTCTAATTATTTTTTGAATGTTTAAAAACATGCATGGTGTAGCCCTTTATTATCATTTATTTTTCAAGCCTTCTTAATACGTTGGTTCAGAGGAGGCCTACTTGTTTGGTGGCTTAGGCAATGTCATTAGGTGCAATAATTTGTCCTTATTACAATTTAAAAAAAAATGTATAAATACTACTACTAATAATAATATATATAAATATAAATATATATATGTTTGCATATATAAATGCAATTTTATGTTTATACATGTGTATAAAAAAACATCAATAAATAGATGACGACAATGACAGGTCCGCAATTACCTCCAGTGTGGTGTCACACAATATCAGCCAACCGTTCCAGCAGTAAGCAGCAGCGCTACCGACCCCGCAAGACGACCGTGTCCCAAAGAACTGAGGGCCACGGGAGCAAGGAACCGGGTGCTCAGCTGAATGCCCACCCAGGCCAGGGTGATCCTAGAGAAGGGCCTGCTATTGCTTTTGTTTTTGTCTAACCCCCATCATTCTGGTTTAGCTGCCTATGAAAACGATCCATAATTAATTGTCTTGTTTGAGCATAGAGCCCAGCAGAGGAAGACAAAAATAGATACGGTATATACACAGTATATATAGCGATATTCTAATGGGCCGATATTATCTTACAATAAATGCCTTGTATTACCGGAAACTGTATCTCCCTTGATCAGCTCCGTATACGTGGGCGTATGGCCAACGGTAGGCAGTGCATACATATTGCATAATGCAGTTGGCAGGGAGTAAGCGGGATGTCGTCTGGATTGTGCAGGCCTGAAAATAATGTTCACGTCCCTGTGATTGAGAATCAAAAGCCACAAATCCCAATTTTACGGGCAGCGTTGCTCCAGTGCCTAAATCCCTTCCAAGTTCCAACTAAAGGCACAATGATATGCCAATTTCAGGTGCGTAATAGACCTCTCACGTCTTGATATACCTTTGATACAGTCCTCCTAAGTGGTGTTCTACTCTGCTACGCTCTTGATTCCACAGTCACGTGTGCACATTTTTAATTCAATCAAAGAAAATAATTGCGATGCAGGGCCCTATAAAAATGCCCTTTTGAGCTGGATTATTGATTGTTCATTTTTTCTTTTTTTTTATGAATCTAAATATCATTATTGTTCTAACACAGGACCTTTTATTCATCATTTGACATTTTGAAAACTTGTTTTTATCCTCTTAATATAGCCTTGAAGATCAGTAGGTCAACTATATTAAACTAGTTATAAAGAGCTTGTCATCACAAATCCATTTAAAAATTCTTTGCCTATGTGTAATGCTCTAAACATTTACGCGGAAGAAATAGAGTGTCTTTAAATGAAAGCGTATAATGTTATTGGAAAAAAAATCTGGAATTATAGGCCTGAAGAAAATAAGGGCTCACTGACACACAGCGGGTTCCCTGTGCAGGGCTGAGTAGATAAAGCTATGTTTTGTAAAATATACTGAACTATGCTAAAGCACGAGTTGGATGGGAGATGAAAGCTGTGAGAACCCTTATTTGTTGGCAGCATGGAATATTAAACAGCACAGAAAACTGCTTGACTTGCGGCTAACTGAAAATGAATGATTCCTTTCAGCCACAGAGGCTCATGCAATATAGCGTGGGAAAGCTCACCCAATATATTATAATAAAAGAAACAATAAGTCAGCATAATGCAATCATAAAGCCTGAGATAGCCATGATTTGTCCTCTAAATCATAATGATTAGGCTTATTCTCCAGTTGTTATGGGTACTAAGGATATGGATACAAACTGCAGTTAGTCATTTGTCACTCTACAACTTAACAGATACGATTAAAATAGGGCACAGAAGAGAGCTATCAAACTGCGTACAATAAACACATTGGAAACCAAAAACAAAGAATGAACATATTCTCTGAACTGAGCATATGGAACAAGAGGCGTACATGGAACACATACGTCTACAGCTGAGACGCCATGTAAGGTCTGACTAAAGTGTGTTTGTCAGTTGGCTTGGTGATTTTTCTCTGCAGCGTATGCATCAATGAGCTGTCAGGCTCTTTGGATGGAGACGGGCAAGACAAATTGACAGTTTGACACACACACACACACACACACAAATAAACAGGCATGCGAAAGTGCAGGCACGGAAGCACATACAATCACACTCACACACACTCACACAAACACAACACACACACACACACACACACGCACATAAACTCACACACTCACACACAAACACACACATACCCTATACAAAATCTCTCCCCCCCGCCGCCCCCCCTTACACTAAGTCCCAAACCACAGAGCTACTCCCCACCAGAAGAGGCCGTCATACAGTA